>OZ019973.1:1412500-1440000 GCA_963970395.1 Ephialtes manifestator
ATAAAAATAGTTGCACGTAATAAAAATGAATAGTTGTTACTTTATAGTTGACTGTACTATTACGATTTCTCTGAGTGTATATCTCGCGTAGGATTATTTTTAGGCTATTACGATTTTGGTTTCTTAAGATCAGAATATCGACACAGATATCCGACGATATTTTTGATTTTTGAAATTGATTTGATTACTAATATACATAACAGTTTTCAAAATCCATCGTCGGAAATATTAGAGCAATACACTTTTTCTACGTTTACGTTTCATCTAGACATTGGTCAAAACTTTATTCCATCTAGGTGAGATTAGATTCCACATCGTTTCGTCGTAGCATCTAATTCGACAAAAATTCATTAACTAAGTGTCCCGCTGGCTTTGTATTTGAGAGAAACGGAGGTCGCTCAGAGAGGACCGGACGGGGTGGATGAAGTGTCCGGTGCACGCGGTTTATACCGACGTATACCGGTAGTTGACTTTAATGGCCGCGCTTAGGGGATGAGATGGACGAACGGGCCGTTTCGCAAGGACATTTATAAATGACATACCAGGACCGCAACGCTATAACTGGTTAACTATCCGCACTGTGCTCAGTCGAGAGAGAGGGATAGAAAGAGAGAGAGAAGCAGAGAGAGAAGCAGAGAGAGAAAGAAAGGCGGTAAAGCAAGTATACACCCCCGCACCCTCGTTCATTTGATGTAGGGTAAGGAAAATCAACTCGTTGTGTCCTTCAAAAATATCTATGCTATGAACACTATGAATACCAATTCAATTAAGTAGGCTCAAAATAAATAAAAAATGAGCTAACTGAATATAGCTCAATATTAAATTTCACGATTTATATTGTATATCGAATTGCACGTATCTTTGAGGCAACTATTGACAAGTATTTTAATTAACCTCATTTTGATGAATTATTTCAATTTTTTTTTTTCAGATCGTTTCAACTAATTCGCTTTTTATCGTTGTGGAAATATAGAGGAAAATTACGTTTTTTTCAATATTTTCACAATGCTGCGCCAAATATAATCTAAAAGGCTATAAAAGGTTATATGATAGCCCAAGTTCATACCAAGTTTGAAAAAGGACACATGAAAAATTACAACAGTTATCGCGTTAACAAGAAAATCTGCACACACACACATATATAGAGATATTTTTTCTAAACCACTTTTCTCGACCGTTTTGGACCATTCTGAGTGTACAATGAGAAAAAGGTTTAGTTGGGGTTCACACTGAGAGAAAAATCTGGTAATTTAAATAAAAATATAGTTAGACCGATGATAATCTGACTATAAACTATAATTCCCAGGAGGAACGTCTATATTTTATGGTTATAGCAAATATAAGAAAATAGTTGGATGAACCATTAATATAATTCCCAGGAGGAACGTCTATATTTTATGGTTTTAGCAAATATAATTATAGTAGCAATCGTCAAAATGATAATAGTTTCAAAAACTATTCTAATCGTTTCAAATATGCCGTTTCGTTGCATATACGATTTCAACGTTTGTTTCCAATAACCTTGCAAGTATCGGTTATTGAACCATATTATCATCGCTTCAACCATAAAACATTTCAAGCCTTCCTATATTCGTTTTATCATGTGAAATCGTTAAATGAACGATATGCTTTTCTCTCAGTGTTCTAAGATTTGGTTAAAAATTTTACCGAGAAAAATTTAGTAAATACAACCAAGTTCAGTCTAATGGGTGACATTTCGTACTTGTAAGAAGAATGATTTTACAAATTTTAAAAGGTCTTACACGGAGAGAAATTTCTGTGCCGTGACAACATAAAACGGTGACAACAAAAATCATTTTGTTAGGCTAACAAAAAGATTGGTCAGCCCATGAAAAATATTTACCAACCGAACAAATGATTTATCAGCATAGCAAAACTGATTTGTCAGCCGAACAAAAGATTTGTCAGCCTAACGTAACGATTTTTGTTGTCACCGTTTTATGTTGTCACGATACAGAAATTTCTCTCCATGTATGCAAAGACATACCCGAGAGAAAAAGTTTCATTGATTCACGGAAATCTTTGCCAATGAAATGAAATACTTGAATTTTAATACTATCTTTTCTTTGAATGATTTCAAATTCAACGAAAAGTAGTGACATTGATTCGAAGAAACATTTCTTTAAGTCAATGAACCTTTTTCATTGATTTCAAAGATATCGCCTCTGATTCAATAAAACCTTCTTCTTACCAGCTCAAAATTTCGAAACCTATTTTTTCCTGAAGTATGCGGCGGATAAAGCTCAAATTTTGTGAGTATGTAAGAAAATACGGCAGAAATAGACTAAGCTTATAGCTCCTCGAAAATCGAAGCCGTTCGTTCGGGAGAACCGGAAAACAAAAAAGTGAGGTTATGTGCGAAAGAGAGAACAATGAAAACGTTTCTTTGAACCAATAAAAACGTCTCTTTACACGGAAAAAAATGCTTGGTTAGAATAACCAAGCACTTGGTTATATGTACGCCGGCCGATTAATTGGTTAGACCAACCAAGTTATTGCTCAGCGCCACCAAGCGCCATTGTAACACAACCGATAACTTGGTTGGCATAACCAACAATCTGACGGGTCTAACCAAGAAATTGGCTGGCGCGTAGAACAACCAAGCACTTGGTTGTTCTAACCAAGCTTTTTTTTGTGTGTAAAACAATGAAGCTGTTTCTTTATTACATGCTCACTAACTAAATCTTTATTTACAGGCAATGAAATGTTCTCTTTGAAATTCAAATAAACTATTTCATTGAAATCAAAGAAATATTTCGTTGAAATCAATGAAAAAAAATCAATCCACCCATTTCTTTGGCGTCAATGAAATCTTTTCTCTCAGTAATTTCTCAAATAAAAAAAAGAATAACCAACGCTACACTGAGAGAAAATGATGGTATTAGTAACTATAAAGTGACAACTATTCATTTTTAGTTCGTACGATCAATTTTTGAATAGTTGCCACAACTATCAAATAATTACTATAACTACCAAATAGTTACCATAACTATTTTCATGATTACCGTAACTATGAAAATAGTTGTATGGACTCAAAATTAATAGTTGTCAATTCTTAGTTGGCTGTACTATTACGATTTCTCTGAGTGTAAGACGGGCACATCTTTATTGTTAGCTACATAGCTGTAATTCAGACAATACCTCATAAGGAATTGTCATGTGTGCGGTAGATTGCTGGCGTATACTAATCACAGTGTACATAGTATTACATTCTACGAATGTAGACAGAAGGTCATGCAAGCATGCAAACATGCATATAGATAGAGAGGGGATAGAGCTTGAGTTTAGTCGAATACACGGAGCGTATATGTACGGCGGAATAGTTTACTCCATAGTCTGTAGGTATAGCTTTGCAAACCCAGCAGTTGACCGGTCATTAATAAACCGAACCCATTACCAAGCAACCCTCGAATGTATATAACTGCGTACCGCCACGCGCGAATCCTGCAAACTGTTCTAGTACAGTTCTGCAGTTCTATAACGATGCGGGACGAGTAGTGTATAGAATACTCTATGGGACTGCTGTATAGAGATTCGTAAACAGATACACACAGAGAAGCATTTCAAACTACTATCCTCAGAGTTTCCCCTCTACGATAGAAATCCAACCCCGTTCACTATAGCCGAGAGCTGATAGGCAGCTATGGAGCTTAGAAGAGACCGGGGCTAGTTGGGTCACCAAATTATTTTTAAAAACAATTTTATATAGGGTATATAAAAATATATGGGTCATTCCACGGGATTTCGCACAAAAAAAAAACTCGACCGACTCCAATTTTCGCCTAATTTTTTTATATTGTTGACTATGTCAAACGGAGCATCTGTGAATTTTTTGAGAATTTTATTCTTATATTTTGACGAGCCATAAAATAAAAGGTGAAAAAAATGAAAAAAATTCTGACGTCAAGTGGAATAATGATATCGACAAAAATAACTAGGTCAAAATTTTCGTAATTCAACACAGTTTACGGTAAAAATAATTAAAATAAAAAATAAACATAACTTCTATTTTATTTATGTCTTCTACCAAGAAAAGGTACCATTTCGCTAATTTGGCCCCCTCCGATTTCAATACAAAAAATCACGAATATACTACATGGAGTCCCAAACATTTTAAGCACAAGCCCAAGATGGAGAACGCATTTTACCCATTTTTAAAAAAATATTTCGGGTAATTGATCTTTTTAATTTTCTTCCAATCTTCTGCGTATTTTTTAATGTAATTGGTAATATTAAAAGAAGCTTATGTGATTTTTTTTCATAATTTTATATGTAGATGTATTCGATTCATTAAATGTAATCGAATTACAAATTTTTAAAATTTTAAAAAAAGAAAGCGATCAGCTGATCGCTTTCTTACTCACTCAGTGGCCGCTCGAGCGCTGACGTCGCGAGATTCGCCTGGGGTACGCCTGGGGCGTGCGATCAGCTGATCGTCTCGTTACGCACGCAGTGGCCGCTCGAGCGCTAGCGTCGCGAGATACGCCTGAGGCGTATAGTAATTTTGTTATTTTTTTAACTTAATCGGAGAGGTCCATATAAGTGAAATGGGACCTTTTTTTGTAAAAGACGCAACGAAAATACAATTTAAAAAATTTGTAATTCGATTACATTTATTGAATCGAATACATCTACATATAAAATTATGAAAAAAATCACATAAGCTCCTTTTAATATTACCAATTACATTTAAAAAATACGCAGAAGATTGGAAGAAAATTAAAAAAATCAATTACCCGAAATATTTTTTTAAAAATGGGTAAAATGCGTTTTTTCTAGTTATAGTAACTAATCGATAGTTGTGTCAACTGTAAAAAAATTGTTGTACAAACCATAACTGAATAGTTGCCACTTTATAGTTACTAATAACATAATTTTCTCTCAGTGTAGATATAATTTTTTTTACTTAGGCATCATTTACTTTTCATTGTAATTCACAGCATAGAGGAAACTTTGTTTTTTTGTATGTTTCTTGTTCGAGATTTTCATGTCACTACAATTTTAAAAAAGGCTTTGTTAGAACTTCCAAAAACTTGATAGGCACAACTAAGTTATAGGTTAACATAACCAAGAATTTGGCAAGATAACCAATTATTTAAGACGTATAACGAATTGGTCATTTCGGAGCAGGTCTACATTCTACGAATGTAATATTATGTACACTGTGATTAGTATACGCCTGCAATATACCGCAAACATGACAATTCCTTATGAGGTATATAATGTACCGAACGACAAGCATTCTACCCATTCGATTGGACTTATTTATCACATATTCTGATTCATGCAATGTTCTCTTCGAATTACAACATTTTATTGAAAGGATAGAAATATTTTCTTAAAATCAATTTTTAAAAAATGTAAAAAATCATTCAACCCATTTCTTTCATTTCATTGATCAATGAAATCATTTTTCTCGGTATGTTGAGAATATTTTTTAGAAACATTGGGAAAAAAATGCAAGTGCATAACGAGTTCGAGTTTTTTCCGAATGGCACGCATATTTATTTATGTTTCGCTAGATCAGAAGGTTCAGAATTTATAAGCGATGGATCCTAAAGGTTTATTAATAAAAAAGACTCCAAAGCCGTAAGTCATTGAATATTGTAATATTTTCTTAAAATAAAAAAAAACAATACACCCATTTTTTGGAATCAATTAAATGATTTTTTTTCTGTGTATTGAGAATTCTTTTTAAAAAACTTTGAAAAAAAATGCATAACGAGTACGAGTTTTTTCCGAATAGCACGCATATTTATTTATGTTTCGCTAGATCAGAAGGTTCGGAATTCATTAGCGGGGATCCTAAAGGTTTATTAATAAAAAAGACTCCGAAGCCGTAAGTCATTGAATATTTTCTTAAAATAAAAAAAAAACAAACCACCCATTTTTTGGAATCAATGAAATGATTTTTCTTGGTGTATTCAGAATTCTTTTTAGAAACTTTGAGAAAAAAAATGCAAATGCATAACTAGTACGAGTTTTTTCCGAACGGCACGCATATTTATTTATGTTTCGCTACATCAAAAGGTTCAGAATTCATTAGCGATGGATCCTACAGCTTTATTAATAAAAAAGGACTCCGAAGCCGTAAGTCATTGAATATTTTCTTAAAATAAAAAAAAAAACAATCCACCCATTTTTTGGAATCAATGAAATGATTTTTCTCTGTGTATTGAGAATTCTTTTTAGAAACTTCGAGAAAAAAAATGCAAATGCATAACGAGTACGAGTTTTTTTCCCGAATAGCACGCATATTTATTTACGTTTCGCTAGATCAGAAGGTTCAAAATTCATTAGCGATGGTTCCTAAAGGTTTATTAATAAAAAAGATTACGAAGCCCTAAGTCATAGAATATTGTAATATTTTCTTAAAATAAAAAAAAAACAATCCACCCATTTTTTAGAATCAATGAAATTATTTTTCTCGGTGTATTGAGAATTCTTTTTAGAAACTTTGAGAAAAAAAATGCAAATGCATAACTAGTACGAGTTTTTTCCGAATGGCACACATATTTATACATAGAAGGTTCAGAATTCATTAGCGGTGGATCCTAAAGGTTTTTTTTAAATAAAAAAGACTCGGAAGCCGTAAGTCATTGAATATTTTCTTAAAATAAAAAAAACAATCTACCCATTTTTTAGAATCAATGAAATAATTTTTCTCGGTGTTTTGAGAATTCTTTTTAGAAACTTTGAGAAAAAAAATGCAAATGCATAACTAGTACGAGTTTTTTCCGAATGGAACGCATATTTATTTATGTTTCGCTAGATCAGAAGGTTCAGAATTCATTAGCGATGGATCCTAAAGGTTTATTAATAAAAAAGACTCCGAAGCCGTAAGTCATTGAATATTTTCTTCAAATAAAAAAAAAACAATCCACCCATTGTTGGAATCAATGAAATCATTTTTCTCCGTGTATTGAGAATTCTTTTTCAAAGACTTTGAAAAAAAATGCAAATGCATAACGAGTATGAGGTTTTTCCGAATGGCACGCATATTTATTTATGTTTCGCTAGATCAGAAGGTTCAGAATTCATTAGCGACGGATCCTAACTGTTTATTAATAAAAAAGACTCCGAAGCCGTAAGTCATTGAATATTTTCTTAAAATTAAAAAAAAAACAATGCACCCATTTTTTGGAATCAATGAAATGATTTTTCTCTGTGATTGAGAATTCTTTTTAGAAACTTTGAGAAAAAAAAATGCATATTTATTTATGTTTCGCTAGATCAGAAGGTTCAGAATTCATTAGCGGTGGTTCCTAAAGGTTTATTAATAAAAAGGCTCCGAAGCTGTAAGTCATTGAATATCGTAAACATGGTACAGGGTGCGAGAGGTGGAGGGTCAGGAATGATTAATTTCCACTACGGTATTCCACGTGTTCCCGGAAATTCACGAGAGACGTCCAGTACAACGTAGACTATTCGAGCGGTTGTAACTATACGCGTGGCTCTATGATGGTGTTGGAGGGCAAACCAACGATCCCCATAGCATAGTCGCTCGCTCTAGTCAGACTCCTTCGTCCGGTGTGATTAATGATTATGAGTGAGGTATATTAGCGAGACCCCCTCGGTTTCCAGAGGTTTCCTCTCTTGGAGACGCGGCGGTCCTTCGCTTTCGTACGTGACCTAACATACAACCTTCTTCGCAACACCCTTACCGCAAATTACCTACCGGTGTCTTAATCTCACTGAAAAAATCGCTTGTTTATTACTACCTAGCACTATAAGTACAACGTTCCATTAAAGACTCACGAGTTTTTCTTTTCCTCCGAGAATAAATACAAGTTTATCCTTAAATAATGATTTTATCAATGAGAATAGATTTTGATATATTTACGAATTTGCAAGTTATGAATTCTTGCGCACTCGCGGATGAATTAATTTATATGGGCAATCCATAAACTGAAAAAAAATGTCATTGATTCAATAAATCCATCATTTGCGGGCTGTAAAAAGATGTATTTTTGAATTAAGGGCACCAAGTCACCTAAAAAAAAGCCATGAGAATAAAAATTCTGTAAATGATACCCGCCTTTTAAAAAATCTTACATTTAAACATCATTAGATACATAATAAGCATTATAATTCTGCAATTTTGCATTTTACGTAATGAGCATTATAATTTTTCAATTTTATAAAGACATACAGTGCACCACAATGGTGTGAGGTAAAAAGTAAAAATTTTCACTTGTCGTAGCGATTTTGGATGCAGTGAAAATTAGATTTACTGGAATCAATTGTTTAGTGAGTTTTTAATAGAGAGAAATTTATTTACACATTTAAAATCATAGCTTTGTCATAAAGACCTGAAATAAAAATTCCTATATTCAATCCAGAATGCACTCTTTGACAGATAAAATAAGACATCAAACACTAAAATTTGTTCACCGGTTTGGTTTGAAACCTACGAAAAGTGAAAAATTTTACTTTTTACCTCACACCATTTTGGTGCACTGTATGTCTTTATAAAATTGCAAAATTATAATGCTCATTACGTATTTAATGAGGTTTTAATGTAAGATTTTGTAAAAGAAGTGTATTATTTACACCATTTTTTTTCTTATGAATTTTTTTAGGTAACTGGATCCTCTTAACTCTAGTTCTTATTCGTTCAATCCCATTTAACATTGAAATAATAAAATATTATTTTAATTATTTTAGAGTTATTGTTTCGATCTCGTATGGAATTAGAGGAATTAAAATTCAAATTAAGTTGATAACGCTTGTTTTTGACAGCCCGCAAACGATAGATTTATTGAATCAATGAAATTTTTTTTTCAGTGTACCATTTCGATCCTTCATCACCTCACATCGAGGCCGCAATTTTTTATACGATTGACATAACTCTTAATGACATACAATTTTTTTTTCGAAAATTTGTCAATTGTCTACATTTTTTTAAAAACAAAAACATTGATCGCGAAACATTTTTTCAGGTTTAAAAATCTGAAGAAAATCTCAAAAAATCATTTGCCAAAAAAAAAAGATTTTTGAGCGGTGAACTGAAATAGACCGGCGTCTACCTCCTTTTTTTCGACTTCTTTCGAAAAAAAAAATATCGAAAATTTTAATATGCAACACATGACTTCTGAGATTTTAAAAAAATTTCGAAGATCTATTTACATACCTATATATTTTTCAGATTTTTCGCAGGGTATAAATACATACCTTGAGAAATAACTGAAAAAAAATCTCGAAAATCATGTATTACATATAAAATTTTCCTGTTAACGTCCATCGTAAATTTACTATATATTAATTCAAATTCGATTTTTTAAATAAGACAAATTGAGCTCTTGGATTTCTGTGTTAGGAGTGACACTTTTAATAGAAAAACTTACAGCAACTCCAGGAACCAATCAATAACAAAAAAATCATGGATAATTAAATTTTAATAACCTGCTTGTGTATTACAATAAAATAAAAAATGTGATGTGGATTGCTACCTAGAATTATAAGTACGTGTATTTTTTTTCACGAAACTAAGTAGTAAGTGTGTTTATTAATAATATATTACCCTTAGTTACATAACGATGCATTATTTTCTTATCAGTAATATTATTTGTATAATATTGTTAACTGGCCATCGTAGTCCTTCAGCCATGAATTTTACATTAATTGTTTTTACATTAAATTGTACAGATATAAATAGATAAAAACTCTATTACTACATTGGGACTGTCGAATTCTTTTTTTATTTCTATTTTATTTTATTTTATTTTTTTATTCGTTTTCTTGGTTTTCCATTGCATTAACATTCCTTTCTAGTAGTTGGTGTATTTTGTGTGAAGGATATTTGTGTCTGCGGTTTACATTTGGTTTGGGTTGTAAGCACATCTGTTGAATATTATTTAGTTGAGTATTAGTCATGAAACAAATTTTTTTTTGTATAATTATTTTGTTGATGAAAACATTTTTCAATAAATAGATATAGTTTGATATTTTATATCCCCTAGTATCATAATTTATATGTCCAATTCAAAACTTACATTCAATTTCGCAACATTATTATTACACCAAAGCCTATTTCCAATAAACATGTGAGTTGCAATTCAATGTACCAATTCAAATC
The DNA here is from genome assembly GCA_963970395.1 of Ephialtes manifestator. Classification (NCBI taxonomy): domain Eukaryota; kingdom Metazoa; phylum Arthropoda; class Insecta; order Hymenoptera; family Ichneumonidae; genus Ephialtes; species Ephialtes manifestator. The sequence goes on from OZ019973.1 coordinate 1,422,600, forward strand.
ACATATTGTAAATCTGCCAAACTAAGCCTTTGAATTAATGTCGCAAGAGCCATTCTTATTGTACCTTCTCACAAGAGGAGTTGAATGCAAAGAATTCCAGTGACTCCGGGAATAGTGAATAATAAATAAAAACAATGTATAAACGAATGATGAAAAAAAAAAAAAAATCTGTTGTTTATTATCGCCGGATACTCAATAAACACGACTTTGTGCTGTAGGCTTTGCACCCACGCATGTATTTATACAAACCACAATTGTATTTAACATATTCGTCTCTCCTTTCTATCGAGATACAAGATACTTTATGATATATTAGTGCGAGCAGACAGCACAGTAGTTAATGAAAATATCATCGTTAATTGACTGTCTCATAAATCTCGTCGTCGAGGCGCTTATGTAGGCGTATGTGACGATTCTCTCGTCGCGCAAGTTTGCATAAGTAATTGACACGTTATAAAAGTTTGATCACACACGCGTTTGCATCCGCGATCGCGCTACTACTGCGAGGGAAGTTAACGCGGAGGGAATCAGCAGCAGGAGATCGAGAGTCTCGCTGGATTTGCCAATGAAGCTGCAAGCAGCACATTGCGCTTTCACACTCTCCCGGGCTTCGTGAGATTTCTATCTAACGATAGTAATGACGTCGTTGACTGAATATCAAATGAATAACCTTGCATTGTGTGTGACGGCACAATGACACGACGCGGGAATTGTTTGCGAACGGTCGAGAGAAAGAGAGAGGGAGAGATTCTCTTCTTCTTTACCGTTATTCCGTCTCTCCGCGTGCCGCATAATAATTTTTCACTCCCTCACTTATATATCACCTATGTATTGGCCGTCTATAATATGTCGCGCGGTTTGTCGTTTACACGCTTACTCGAATATACGAACCAACGGATCCAAGTTTATCGTTAACCAGACGTTTTAGCAATTCCTGGTGAAGGTTCGTTCGGTATTCGTGCTAAAATTTCAATCACATCTGTTGTTGGGCTTTTCCAACTTCGGGATGTGTATAATGATTGGTTTTAATTATACACCCAGAGAAACGGACCTGATGGGTTTATTTGAATTAAATTTTTAGATATGTTTGAAATGAATGAAATTTTATTTGATTTAAATATACTTTATTTTTATTTACTACGATTTATTTTGATGAAGTATTTATTTTATTTGACCGAAATGAAATTATATTACATTTCAATCCCATCTGGGATTTTCTAACACCAGGAGGTTTATAATGATTGTTTAAAATAATATACCCAGAGAAATGAGTCTGATGGGTTTGTTTGAATGAAATTTTAGGTATATTTGAAATGAATGGAATTCAGTTTGGTTGAGATAAATTTTATTTGAATTTCATACGATTGATTTTGGTGAAGTCAATTTCATTTGACCGAAATAAAATTCAATTAAATTTCAATCCCATCTGCGAACTTTTCCAACTTCGAGATGTGTATAATGATTGGTTTAAATTATACACCCAGAAAAACGGGTCTGATGGGTTTATTTGAATTAAATTTTTAGATATATTTGAATTTAATGAAATTTCATTGAATTTAAATATATTTTATTTGAATTTAATACGATTTATTTTGATGAAATAAATTCCATTTGACCGAAATTAAATTCTATTAAATTTCAATCACATCTGCGAACTTTTCCAACTTCGAGATGTGTATAATGATTGGTTCAAATTATACACCCAGAGAAACGGACCTGAAAGGTTCATTTGAATAAAATTTTTAGATATATTTGAATTTAATGAAATTTTATTGAGTTTAAATATATTTTATTTGAATTTAATACGATTTATTTTGATGAAGTAAAGTTCATTTGAGCGAAATGCAATTATATTAAATTTCAATCCCATCTGTGGGATTTTCCAACTTCGAGATGTGTATAATGATTGGTTCAAATTATACACCCAGAGAAACGGACCTGATGGGTTCATTTGAATAAAATTTTTAGATATATTTGAATTTAATGAAATTTTATTGAGTTTAAATATATTTTATTTGAATTTAATACGATTTATTTTGATGAAATAAATTTCATTTGACCGAAATTAAATTCTATTAAATTTCAATCACATCTGCGAACTTTTCCAACTTCGAGATGTGTATAATGATTGGTTTGAATTATACACCCAGAGAAACGGGTCTGATGGGTTTATTTGAATGAAATTTTTAGATATATTTGAAATTAATGAAATTGAATTTGATTTAAATATATTTTAATTGTATTTAATATGATTTATTTTGATAAAGTAAATTTCATTTGGCCGAAATTAAATTACATTATATTTCAATCCCATGTGAGGGATTTTCCAACTTCAGGATGTGTATAATGATTGGTTAAAATTATACACCCAGAGAAACGGACCTGATGGGTTTATTTGAATTACATTTTTAGATATATTTGAAATTAATGGAATTTTATTTGATTTAAATATACTTTATTTTAATTTAATACGATTTATTTTGTTGAAGTAAATTTCATTTGACCGAAATGAAATTCTATTAAATTTCAATCCCATCTGCGAACTTTTCCAACTTCGAGATGTGTATAATGATTGGTTTAAATTGTACACCCAGAGAAATGGCTCTGATGGGTTTATTTGAATGAAATTTTTAGATGTATTGGAAATTAATGAAATTTAATTTCATTTAAATATACTTTGTTTGAATTTAATATGATTTATTTTGATGAAGTAAATTTCATTTGACCGAAATTAAATTATATTAAATTTCAATCCCATCTGTGGGATTTTTCAACTTGAGAATGTGTATAATGATTGGTTTAAATTATACACCCAGAGAAATGGGTCTGATGGGTTTATTTGAATGAAATTTTTAGATATATTTGAAATTAATGAAATTTAATTTGATTTAAATATACTTTATTTGAATTTAATATGATTTATTTTGATGAAGTAAATTTCATTTGACCGAAATTAAATTATATTAAATTTCAATCCCATCTGTGGGCTTTTCCAACTTCAGGAGGTATATAATGATTGTTTAAAATAATACACCCAGAGAAATGGATCCGATGGGTTTACTTGAATGAAATTTTAGGTATATTTGAAATGAACGGAATTTAATTTGCTTGAGATAAATTTTATTTTATTTTAATACAATTTATTTGAATTTGATACGATTTATTTTAATAAAATAAATTTCATTTGACCGAAACCAAATTCTATGAGCTGGGCCGTTAAATAAATTAGTTCTTAAATAGCCAACATAATTGGATTTTATTTCAATAGAATATAATTTATTTTATTCAAATAAATTGTATTTGATCCAAATAAAAAATTCTTTTTTTCATATGGAGCCCATATTTGATTCAAATCAACTCATCAAACCGTTTTCTCTGGCTTTAGCGTCAGGAATGCGTTACATACATTTGGACAATGACTGCGAATCAGAAGCGATTTTACAGTTTCAGTGGGAAAACCTTTAAAAATTTTTTTAAAAATTATAGCTTAAAAAAGCTATAATTTAATTAAGCTTGAAAAATGTCATAAAAATTCTCGAGTAAGAGAATCTTGAAACTTCATCAGTTCGATCGGTATGGTAGGTAACTAAATGTCTTTGTTTCGAGACGTTACCGCGTGTCTTGATAGAATTTTAAACATTCTTCTATTTTCTACCCATGCGCTCGCTATAAATAAACTTAATTAATATACCATTCTGTGCTAAATATTTTTGCTTTGATGGATACAATAAACATTGCGACTACACTAGCTGGAGACATAAATCGTTGACTAGAATACGTCAGTACGTAGAGTCGAAGCGCCGAGAGTAGGTATATAGTTGTGGGTTTGAGAATGAAGCTATACGCAAGTACTAGAAGCACAACTAAAACGGAATGAGACAAGAGAGAGAACCAAGGGGCAGAAGGAGGTGCTGCTCCGGCTGGAAGCCTGGAAGAAGGTAGCCACCGCAAGATAAGACGTAGAAGCTCGCGGTCTCGCCGAGAACTCGTAGTATTTCCTATAACAGCGGTGTATTAAAACGAAGCACTTTAATTTACCGCACTGTAGATTTCATTTCATTCCAGCGGGGCGCGAGACTGTAACACCTAAAGTTTGTCCATCCTCTTTTGTCCTCTACCCACTCGGCGCACCCCCCCCCCCCATTTAATTATATACATATATACATGTATACTCTGCAATATAACCTGTAAAATGAAAGTAGAGCTTTACCTGAGCGCTAAAAAAATTTCACGTAACCTCAAATTGGATTATATTTTTTGGAAATTTTTAGATTGGTAGAGCAGCAATATAAAAAAAAACTCGTTAAGTTTTGCATTTTCATCAACGGATATATCAACAAAATTGTTTCATACATTTTTTTACTTAATTTCTATAGCATATATATATGCTCATTAAAAACCAAGATAATTTTTGAAATTTCAAAAAGCACCCGTGACGCTAGCCTTTTCGTGAAATTAGCCACTCCGTGCGATTAGTAACTCCGTATGATTAGCCACTCCGTGAGTTTAGCCACTACGTGCGATTAGTAACTCCGTATGATTAGCCACTCTGTGAGATTAGCCACGCCATGAAATTAGCAACTCCGTGCGAATAGCCACTTTGTGAGACTAGCGACTCCGTAAATTCAGCCAGTGATTAAACTCCCGCCTTGCATAAATAAGCGGCGGCTGCGAAATCTTTTTATAATATAGATGTATACATATGTACTCTGTAATTCCGTGAAATGAGCTACTCCGTCCGATTAGCCACTCCGTTAAATTAGCTACTCCGTCCGATTAGCCATTCCGTTAAATTAGCTACTCCGTGAGCTTAGACAACCCGTTAAATTAGCTACTCCGTGAGATTAGCCACTCCATGAAATTAGCTACTCCGTGAGATTAGCCACTCCGTGTCATTGGCCACTTTGTGAGATTAGCCACCCCGGGAAAAACGGTTCATATATAATCATATATAATTGTATATAATTTCATGTATAGTTGTATATAATTATATATAATTGTATATAACGTAATATATCATTGTATATGAAAACATATATGAGCATATATGAGTTTATATGTACATATACAGTGGTATACATGATCATATATAATACCAAAACCGCCAGCTTGCGATGTCATATATGAACAGATATGATCATATATAGTTATATACAACTATATATCGCCCATTTTTAGCGCATATATGATTGTATGTGGATCCATATACAAATGTATATGAGCGTATATAACTTTATATGTATATATACATTGGCATATATGACCCTATATATGACCATATATAACACCAAAACTGCCTGTTTACCATGTCATATATAAACAGATATGATCATATAGGATTGTATATGAGATCTATTCTGTGTGTCGACTGTGCAATATATGATCATATACAATCATATATGACTGCGCACAGAGAACTGACAGCTCATGTATGATCGTGCACGTATGATTATATGGTATTCCATAATCTATTGTTATATAATATTCACGAATTATTTCGATGTTCACGTCTTATTTATATACGGATGTAAAATTTGTTATATGGTTATATAACTAAGCATTTAATATCCGTTTTGTAAATGCGTGAATCATCCGGTTTTGTTTGAAGCGCTCAAGTTATAGGTATTTTTGCATATGCGGTTCTTTTCTTTATAATCACATGCTCATTCGCAACGATTAATGAAGATATTTGGCTTTCCTGGGCGGACGTTTCATTAAAACCTTCCACTTGATGAATTGAAACGGTCGCATATTAATAAGAATGATCAAGATTACTATACTAAATAATATCAACATAAAAGGATCGTGATAATCGTTTATTGTAATAGTGCACAGAAATTAACACGAACAGTTCGGGACCTTATACGTTGTACATATAATCGAAATATAACATTAGTAATGATATTTCTTAACCGTATATCGTGATGAAGTTCAACTTCATTGTATTTTTACATTACTTTCTTCAAGAGATTTGGTGTCTTGCAAATATACTCTCCAACTTTCAGAAGATTATATCTATTTAGGCATCGTCTTATATAATCACATATAACTATATATGATTGTATATGCTCAGATACAATTATATATGATCATGCATAGTCATATATGATCATGCATGATCATATAGAGACAAAATTCATATACAATCATATATGAGCAGTTTATATATGATTATATATGATCATGCATAGTCATATATGATCATGCATGATCATATAGAGACAAAATTCATATACAATCATATATGAGCAGTTTATATATGATTATATATGATTATATATGAATCGTTTTTCCCGGGACCCCGTGGTGTTAGCCACTCTGTTACTTTAGACACTCCGTGAGTTCAGCCGATTGACTACACTACCGCCTTATAAATAGTAGCGGCTGCTGTGACATTTTTTTATAATACAGATATATACATATATACTCTGCAACACAACCTATAAAATAAAAAATAGAGTTTTACCTGAGCACTAAGAAAAATTCACGCAACCTCAAATTTGATTATACTTTTTAGATTTATTTAGATTCATAGAAAAGCAATATAAAAAAAAAAGTAATTATTTTTTACATTTATACACACTTTCTATATTAGCATATATTTCCACCAAAAATCCGTGAGAGTCACAACTCGGTGTATAAGAAGGCGAATGACAAACCTAGAGAAAGAGAACAAAAACTTTGTGATAAGAAAATACGCCGGGGCTTAATTTTTTTCCTCCGGAATTTTCTCTCGGCAAACGATGAAGGGGCCGGCAGAATGGAAGGGCGAGAGGGTAGATAAGTTACCAACGTTTCCTCTTTCTCGTTCTCTCCCCTCTCCTGGAGAAAATATACCAGCCGCGCACTCGAGTTCTCGTCGAGATTAATCCTAGGCTCGCGGATAAAGCAAGCAGGCGTTGAATACATTAGCCAAGGCATAAATAAGACCAAATTTAAGGGCACGTGGGTAAGCAAGAGAGAAAGACAGAGAGAGAGAGAATAAAACAAGCAAGGAACCAGCAAGCGAAGCAACCAGGTAGCTAAAACGCGTTATATATAGTATAACACACAACAGTTTCCTAGTATAACCTGAAGAGAGCGCTGGATAGAAACCCCGAGGGCCACACCGCGCTCCAGGATGGAGTGTATAATTATCGTTGTTCAAGTTGGCGTAGTTTCTGCGCTTCCCGCGCGACCGTTCAGTTTGGTTCCAGTCTACGAGCTTGAATTATAAGTTGTTAAGGAAGACACAAATTAGGCCCGGCGTGCGGCCTCTCGCGCTGCAAGCTGTGTTATACACACAAAACCTACTCGTAGTTGTATACTAGGTCGGTAGTAATTGTAGCTATATAGCTTGGAGGCTCGAACAGTTCTCTTCTGCGGATACGGTAGCTCAGTGAGGGTGAAGCCCAGGATAAAACGTTTTTCCACAAGCAAAACGTACGTCCTGCCTTCGGTCCTGCTTTCCCTCTCTCCTAGATTCACACTGATAAACGATACGCGCTCGAATAATTCCGCAGAAAATTAAAACACATAAGTCTCCGAGGAACCATGCGGTTCGGCCCTGTTAGAAATAAACACTCTGTACCTCGATTCTACCGTTGGTACAGAGCGAAGTAGCAAATAAAACGAAATAGGGAATAATAAAAATAATATAAAAAAACACACGGGGCGAGAAAGCGTTACCGGATCGATTGAACTACGGGGAATCGATATCCCTACCATTATCTTTTACTTCTCTAGGACTTAAAGCTTTCTATTTTCATGCAGGACCATGTGGTTCGTTGATGTGTGAATTGGATTGGTGTTACACTTGGAATTGTGCTACTGAAGAATTCTAGTTATTTAATATTTTTTAATTTCTGTAAACAAATAAAACTCACAAATAAATTGCTTTGTTAATTTGCTTAATTCGGTAATAATTATATCAATAATTTGAAATGAATTCGTGTGCAGGAGAATATTATTTGGAAAATTATAAGCAATTAAAACAATTACAGTAAGTAAAATTTCCATTATTGACGAGGATTGATTTTATGGTTCCAATTTTATGAGCATTCAATATTTTTAAATATTTTTTATAATTAAATAAAACGCATAAATAATTTGCATTCCTAATTTACTTAAAATTCGGTAATAATGGTATCAATAATTTGAAATGAGTTATTGTACAAGACAACATTATTTGGAAAATTATAAGCAATTAAAACTATTATTAGTAAGTAAAATTTCTATTTGTGGCGAGAATGGATTCTGTGGTTCCAATTTTATGAGCATTTAATATTTCTTATGTTTCATCCCTAGCAGAAATAGTGACCAGTTTTTGGCAAGGGCCACGCGAGTTAGCCCTGTATATTGCCGAGGCACTCGTAAGGAAAAATGGCGAGGGCCTCGTCTGACGTGTAACGCATGTCATAGCCAGCCACTCGGCTGGCTGACTGCCGAGTATATGGCGAGTTTTCCTTGGCAGCAGCTGGCGCGGCTCATTTTCGAGTAAATGGCGAGTTTTGCTTGACAGTAACTGGCGTGGCTCATTTTCGAGTCAATAGCGAGCTTTGCTCGACAGTAACTGGCGTGGCTCATTTTCGACTCCATATATTCTATGCGTAGCAATATTTAACTAACTTTCATTCTGGTATGAGATGACAGAGAATTCCTTAGAAGAGAATTGGACTGTGCGAATCCAGCTTGGCTCTGTGTTGCAGCCTGATTTCTATGATAGGTGCAAAATAAATCTCTTACCAGAAGTTCCATCCGATTGTCGACAGTTTGATGTAGAGAGTTCTTTACGTTGAGAACGTATGAACTTCTGAACTGCTCTGTGTTTTCTAACACGAGCTGATGTCAAAACTCGTGTCCGTTCTTTTTTTCCATCGTATTCTGTTGCTATTTTTAATCTATATATCTGTATAATGTATTAAATTTCATATTAAATATTGGTATATTATAGAGCCAGTCAATTTATGATGGAGAAAATTTATTATTAGCGTCTATACTAGGTAACAGTCAAGACATTTTGATACAGAGGAAGCGAGCTTCTTGGAGGTTAATTATCGATCTATATCACAGCTTATCTGCACTTATTAGAACAATACTTGTCAAACGAAACATACCTTGAAAAATTATATTACGTCGTTCTTAACTTTACCGACCAGACGCTTGAACGGTAACGTAACCGAATTAATTCCAGCTGTCAATGGACTTCGTTCTTCGATCGTGGACTTAGCACTAACAGCTGATACATATGCTTGGTAGCGATAGACAGAGCGCTGGCGAGGCCACCTCGTGGAGCAATAGGTAGTGACTTACTACGCGGGCTCGCCAGCGGCACGTAGGTTCTACTACCGAATACAGCACGCGAGGCGCTCGCGAGGCACTCACGAGTCTTCACTCGCGAGGCCATTTCGTGGAGCGATAGGTAATAACTTACTACGCGGGCTCGCCAGCAGCAAGTAGGTTCTACTAGCGAATATACCACGCGTGGCGCTCGCGAGGCACTCACGAGTCTTCGCTCGCGAGGCCATCTCGTGGAAGAATGGGCAGTGACATAGCATGCGTGATGGCCAGCATCTCGTGGGACAAGTTGGCGACCCGATCAAGCCTGTGCCTCGCTAGACCCTCGCCAGCTATCCTGATACTAGCACAGCTAGGATAGCCCTCGCCAGCTACTCGTGTGACACAAGGCAAATCCGAGTACATTTCTGCTAGGGATAATTAAATCAAATCCATAAATAAATTGCTTTGATTTCAAGATATTATAACTTTGATGGTAAAAGTAAATTAATCATTCCTGCCTGTATTGTTGGCATAATAAAAAAAGTTGGTACTGGCGTATTCGCAACACGTGACTTTCTCATCACAATTGTTACTGGCGTGAAGTTTTTATCGTGAATTTATTGGAGTATAGTGACTAACTACACGAATAGAAATTTGTGAATTTCGCACATTTATTGGAATCTATTACATTTCTCGCTATAATTGGTCAAGAACGAGTTTTTAAATTTGAGTTCAAGCTACGAGCCGCACTCGCAAGGCGGCGCGTGCGATGTTCGCGCCTCACTTCACATCTCTCTTTCGTTTGGTGGTATTATTGTCGGCACTTCGATAGTTTGACAAGTCGGATTTATATTTCAATTATTCATATTTCAAAAGTTTCGAATCTTATGGCGTATATGAGGCCTCCGCAGGATTTTGAATTCGTATAAAATGCTATGCGAGTGATAAAAACTATGATACGATGAGTGTATGAGTGTTTATAGTCTAACATCATGACTGTGAATAACCTCAAATATTTTTACTTTCTCATCACATACGGAGTATGGATAAAGAGAAAGTATTGCAATCCAAAAAAAATTCGACTTCCAGATTTTGATGGAAATAGATGTTTTGAGTGTCCTAGATTCCAAAAAACACATTACCTCATTTCTGTCCGTCCGTCTGTCTGTCTGTCTGTCTGTCTGTCTGGCGTCTGTATGTGCCGTCCGGAAACACAATAACTTTTGAAAACATCTATGGACTGAAATGAAATTTTTTGTGTGTCTTCTGCATTCAAATCCTGGTTTTGGTATTGAGATCCAATCCAAAATCTCCACTGCTTCTGATACTTTACCTTAAATACAAAATAAAAAAAAAATAAAAATTTTATTTATTTTTGTACCGCAAGTTAATATAAAAGATATTATGCTTCAATGTGATACATACAAATAGTATTACCAGCAAATAAAAAATGAACAACAAGAGATTTAGTATATAGAAGATTTTGTTTTTTCAATCACCCACATAAGACATCTTAAACTGTTGTAAAAAATGTATTGCTTGAAATATGTTACTTTCTTGTGTTATTGTGTTACACATTCACTAAAAAAAAGAACTGCAATGATCTTGAGCAGTTTTCAATGATAACAAACTATGAATATTTACACCATATGTTAGATTAAAATTTAAAAAAGAATGTAAAAATACAAGAGAAACACATTTGAGGTTATCATCACTCTTGATGTTAGACTATAAACACTCATGCACTCATCACATCATAGTTTTTTTATTTATTTTATCACTCGTATAGCATTTTATACCAATTCCAAATGCTGCTCATACACACCATAATATGCGAAACGTTGGAAATATCAAATAAAATGTAATTCCGACTGTCAAACTATCGCAATGCCGACGATAATAACATCAAAGGGAAAGAGAGATGTGAAGGCGCGCGCCGGCGCGCGATGTCACGCTCGCTTTCTCGCGCGCGCGAATTTCGAATTTACAAACGCGTTCTTGACAAATTATAGCTAAAAATGGAGATTACAATTAATGTGCGAAATTCACACATTATTAATCACTATAACCCAGTAAATTCACGATAAAAATTTTACACCAGTAACAAATTTTTACTTTTTCATCACATGCAAAGTATGTAAAATAATATTTAAAAAATAGGTCTAATTTTTTTTTTTTTTCAAAAATAGACCTAAATTTAAAAAAAGACCTAATTTTTTTTTAAATAAGCCTAAATAAGCTAATTTTTTCAAAAATAGACCCCAGAATTTTTGTGGTCAGTACTTGGATGGGTGACCGCTTCTAACCCGAATAAGTCCCTCGATTCTTGACACGGCGGCGAAGGCGGCGGCGCGATCTTTTTATAATATAGAGAGATATTTATTCATATATAACTACAAAAACGAATATTACGAACTAACTTCACAAACTAATTTCACAAACTAATTTCACAAACTAATTTCACAAACTAATTTCACAAACTAACTTCACAAACTAACTTCACGACAGTAACGTGACGCCAGTAACAATCGTGATGAGAAAGTCACGTTTTGCGATCACGCCAGTAGCAAGTTTTTTTTTCTTGCAATTTTCACTTTCCTTTTAATCTAACATATGGTGTGAATATTCATATTATATTTCTCATTGAAAACTGCTCAAGATCATTGATAGTAGTTCTTTTGTTTAGTGAATGTGTAACACAATCCATGTTTCAGGCAATATAAATTTTTTACAACATACAGTTGCAGAAGTCTTATGTGAGTGATTGAAAAGACCACAAAATCTTCTATGCACTAAATCTCTTGTTGTTCATTGCTCATTTGCTAGTAATTCTGTCTGTATGTATCATACCAAAGCATAATAACTTTTATATTAGCTTGCGGTCCAAAAATAAATAAATAAATTTATTTTTTTTTATTCACTATTTCAGGTAAAGTATCAGAAGCAGTGAAGATTCTGGATTGGATTTCAATACCAAAACTACATTTTATATGCAAAAGGCACACACTAAATTTCATTGCGGTCCATAGAATTTTTTCAGAAGTTATTGTACTTTCAGACACAGATGCCAGACACAGCCAGACAGACAGACAGACAGAAATTAGTGAATGTGTTTTTTTGGAATCTACGACACTCATCCATCCATTCATTCCATCAAAATCCAAGAGTCTAATTTTTTTTGGATTGCAATACTTTCTCTTTTACATACTTCGTATGTGATGAGAAAGTAAAAAGATAATGTTGAATGAATGAAATTTGGTAATAATGATATTAATAATTTGAAATAAGTTAGTGTGCAAGAGAACATTATTTGGAAAATGATAAGCAATTAAAACAATTGTTGCAAGTAAAATTTCAATTTATCACGAGAATCGATTGTGTGATTTCAATTTTATGAGCATTTAAGGTAGTTCTGTCGGTACGCCGGAGTCATAAATCTCAGAGTCTATATGACATTAAAAAATAATCATACGCATCACTTTGACTGCCTCAATAATAATATAAAAAATAATCGAGAGTCCTTCGAAATTGTCGTAATCAAATTAAAACGATTATTTGTAAATAGTTGATATGTTTAGTGCGGATTTGACTTCATTTTTACGATAATTAGGTTAGGAAACGTCATTTGGCCCGGTATCGTGCACTTTGACCTTGGTTCAATTAAACATTATTCCGGAGACTTCACCTTTTTTCATGATCCATCAATTCCTGAATGATTCACGAATTTTTCCAGCCCTCCCGTTAGCGCCGTGTAAAAAGATCGATTTTCAAGTTTTAATTGTTCATTCAAATACTCGGTAAAAGCCTTCAAGATTTAGTGCAAGTAAAATTGAATAGCTAAATTACAACATGTCAAAAATTCATGCATATGAGTTTGGATTGCCTTCACGACAGAACTACCTTAATTTTGATTTATTATTTTTCATAAATAAGTAAAATCCATAAATAAATTGCTTTAATTTCAAGATATTATAACTTTTATAAGAAATAAACACTATGTGGCTCGATTCTCCGGTTGGTACAGAGCAAAATAGGAAAACAAATGAGGAATAATAAATTTTTTTGTTTTTTTTAACACAGTTAGAGGCGACAAAGCGTTACCGGATCGATTGAACTACGGTGAATCGATATCCCTACCATTATCTTTTACTTCACCGGGACTTAAAGCTTTCCATTTCCATACAGGACCCAGTGGCATGTGTATGTGTGAATAGGATTGGTGTTACACTTGGAATCGTGCTACCGAAGAATCCGGGGCGCTAACGAAGGCCCACAAGTGCGAATAATTAATCGGCGATAGCCTTTCACCATGCTTGAGGAGAGTTATTAATGTTCCGCGGTAACTAATACACATGCACTGTGACAGGCACGTACGTTCTTTGTGTTGGGAACCATTAAAACGCCAGCTGGAGAATTTACAAGTCGCGCAACGCGAAACGCGACGCCAACTTTACGATGTTAGGGTATAAGCTGCCCCTCTTTCGTCGCCCCGCTGATCTCCTTCGCTAAGTGCGATAAGTGTATGTGAGATATCGATGGTTCCTGAGGGATTTGACGCTCAGTCTTCTTTAGGCCTTTTTCGGTCTTTTGGAAGTTGGGTTAGTCAACTTTCAATCACGTTTACAGTTTTTTTTTTTGTATTTAATCCATAACTGGTCAACCGAGTTTATAGCTTGTCGTAAACAGAGTTGTAAATTCGTAATTATTTTAGTAATAAAATTGATGGTACAATTAGCTTTGTAATTACGTTTTTATAATAATAACTTGTAGTGATTATAGTATAATGTGCGAACTTTTGAATAGAGGCAAGAAATATTAAGGGATCTTTCAAGTGTGAAAAAAAAAAATCGATTTTTTTTTCGTCTTATCCATTAGTATATACGGTCAAAAACATCCTCTCAAATTTTTAAAGCGAAATTCGAAATACTTCGCTGGCATATTTTATGGACCTGGCATCGCCGATTAGTCGTAAGTACACAATTTAGGTATATGAAATTTCTACACTCGAAACTTTAAACGCGTTTTTCTGGAAACGACATTTTTCAAAATGGTGGACATTCTCCAGTGTGACGATCGATTTTACCGAAATCAAATTCATATACCTTCGCACAACGATCGAGCAATTGAATTAAATAGGCTTTCGATTTACGGGAACTTGCGATTACATATAGTAGCCGTAAATCGAGCATATGTGTAGTATATAGGCCAAAGTCACGAAGCTAACGGTACTCCGAAATTTCGGGAGTGTCTTTCTTCTCTCTCAACCATCGTACTGGGCAGACGTGCCTCTTCGTGTCTTTAAATTAAACAATTCGACATAATTTATATTAAACCGGCCGGTAATTTCGTCGATTATATATTGTTTCACGAAAGATAAGTATGAGAAATAATTATCAATGTTAGAGAGAGAAAGAAATTATTTTATTTATCATGAGCTTGTTTTCTTTGGAAATGTAAAATATACGGTCTTTTGTGTGAATGTGAAGTGTGTGTATTGATTAATGATTGTAAAACTTAATTTCGTATGAAATGTTGAATATTAAAATTTCGACCGTTATATGTGTTCTTTTCGTTGTATTGTTTATCATTTATATCCGCGAGTTTCTCGTTTTTGAAGTGTTAATTCTTATTAAATAAAATACTTTGAAACAATTATAACATATATGTCACCAGTTTTATATTTTTGATATTGAGATAATTATGAGAATCATTTTTCGTTTTTAAAATATTTAACATAAAAATAAAAAATGAAATAAAAGTTACACCAGGGAACAGTTTTCAAGCGATCGTTTTCAAATTTTAGGAGAACATTCTTCACGCTACTCTCTATCGTGCTATGGAAGCTTTTTTTTTTTAATCTTCCCATTTATTAAAATGAAAAACTGTTGAAATAAACCGCTAAAATCGGTACTTTTTGTTAAAACCACCGCCATTTTGTCAATTTTGATTTTAAAAAAAGCCTCCATAGCGCGATAGCCAATTGCATACTAATTAATAATCATTTAGGTTTTTTTTTAAATCAAATTTGCGACCCCTAGGATATCCACCTTAAGGCTATCTTTTTTATCAACATTATTTTCAACAATTAAAAAAAAATATTCAAACAATAAAAATCGTCTTATAAAAAATCATTTTCTGTCATTCATGATTACCTTAATATGTCATAAAAATTTCAGATTGATCGGCGTGTAGTAAACGTCCAAAAAAAAATCGTGAAAATAGGTTATTTTTCGGGCCGTCACACTGGAAAGATCCCTTAATTGTGTATAATATTTCATGGTGATCTTATTGAAAAAATGGAGAAATACTGTTAATGCATTACGAAAGTAATGGATGACCGTGCTTTTCCATTTGCCTCATAATTTCTCTCAAAATTTAGTTAAAAATTAGGTTTTTTTAAAGCTATTCAAAAGTTCACATATAATTTTATAATCGCTACAGGTTATCATTATAAAATCGTAACTACAAGACAAACTGTTGTGTAAACTTCATCTCTTAAAGTAATGAAAACTTACAATACTGGTCATAAAGGGTTTGATATAATTATAAATATTTGTCTGTGAATTAATAGTATAAATAGTACAGAAGTTTGTATGGAAATTGTTAAACTCACTGAAGTCAAAACTGTTGACAAGTCGTTGACGTGTGAAAACGTTGATGGTGTTTAATGTTTTTTTTTTAATATTTGATTGGAAGAAACACTATATTTTGAATCAAGGTTTTGAATATACGTTAATTTGACGTCATCGTATAGTGGAAACTGAAATTAATTGGAAACACTTTTGGCTCGCCATAAAAAAATTGAATTCCGAACACTTTTCAATATTTAAAAAAATTATTTATTAGTTTCATTTTTTATGTTTGCGAAAATATATGAAAAGTATATTTAAAAAATATATAAACGATCTCTATATGTCTATATATATATATACTGTATATAGATCGTTTATATATTTTTTAAATATACTTTTCATATATTTTCGCAAACATAAAAAATGAAACTAATAAATAATTTTTTTTAAATATTGAAAAGTGTTCGGAATTCAATTTTTTTGTATATATATATATATATATATATATATATATATCACATATATTTATTTTCATGTGGGTTCACCCTCTATATCGCATTCGCCATAGTATTTCTGCCACGGGCATAGGAAAACTCGAGTTCGCCTCACGGTACCGAAGCTACGTCACGTTTCGTCGGGAATGTAAACACGGGCTCCAATTGTGTACATGTGACACTCACAGGTACAGATATACCTGTGTATGCCTCATCTATACATCTGGAGCTTCATCGCGCCCGTATTTTTATTTTCAACGAAACTACAGCAGCGGGTTTCGAACTCGTTGCTTTGGACTACACGGAAAAAAACAATGAGTTGCCCACAACGAAAATATCGGTTGACCCAGTCAACCCAGCTTGGTCATGAGAGCCTTTAATTAGTAGCTGCATAAAACCATTCTGAGTACGATAATAAACGTTGAGTTTACAACTCTTAATTCGTTCTTGAAATTTATTAATTTTAGATTTGACGCTCAGTCGAAAATGTCACACCTGCTCCAATTTTTCTTTTTTTTTTATCTGTCATAAATAAATCAAACTCATAAATAAATTGCTTCAACTTCAACACTGAAAAAAAAATGTCATTGATTCAATAAATCCATCGTTTGCGGGCTGCTAAAAACAAGCGTTATCAACTTAATTTGAATTCTAATACCTCCAATTCCATACGAGATCGAAACAATAACTTCAAAATAAGCAAAAGAATATTTTATTATTTCAATGTTGAATGGGGTTGAACGAATAAGAACTAGGGTTAATTCAATAATACTTCTTTTTGTCAGCGCGCAATATAATTTTTCTCAGTGAAGATATTGTAATTTTTATGATAAAAGGTAATTATTAATTTCTGCCTGTATTGTTGGCATAATAAAAAAAATAACAATGTTGATCGCTGCCAGCACAAAGTAAAAAAAAATTGAAATTCTTTAATTATTTATTTATTTATTTATTTATTTATTTATTTATATCAACGGGAAAATCCCTTTTGCATACATTTGGTTTAATACATTTGAGATACAAATTATTAATATTTTTACAATGGTATTTAGCATTAATATAGGCATAAAGAACATC
>OZ019973.1:1442500-1500000 GCA_963970395.1 Ephialtes manifestator
TCTAATTAAAACAAGGATGCAAAGTAGAACCTTACACATTGCTTCCTCATTATTTTTCGCGTTTTACAAAGCTACCTCTATGAGGAAGTATGTTATTCAATTTTTGGCTTCCTATAACATAACATACTTCCTCATAGAGGTAGCTTTGTAAGAAGCGAAAAATAATGAGGAAGCAATGTGCAAGGTTCTACTTTGCATCCTTGTTTTTTTGGTTACGGTAACGAAAAAATTGTTCTCACTATATTTTTATAGCTGCGAAAATCATTTTATGGTTATAAAAAAAGTTGGGTAGTCACAACATGTAAAATAAGCTCAACACTGTAAAAGTTTTCACAATCAATGTTGATGCAACGAAAAAAAAAATTTCCTTGATTCGGAAGAAATAGGTGGATTTAATTTTTTTCATTGATTTCGAGGAAATGCATATCCTTGATTTTATTTGAATTTCAAAGAGAATATTGCGTTGATTGAAAGAAACTAATTGGTGCCTACCAATTAGTTGATGGGTCAATAAACTAACTGGTTCATCGACCCAACTAATAGGAAAGTCCACCCAATTGTTGCTTGATCTAACAATTGACCCAATAAAAATATTGATAGAAGAAGTATGCTTCAAATGGGCGGTCCCGCTTAAAGCAAAAAGTATTGTTAAATTATTATCAAAGTTTTTGAAACCCTATAAGGAATGGCAAGTTTTCTGGAAGAATGGCCCTAAATTTCGTAAAATTTCATATAATTTAAAGAAAACCCATTATTTGATTGCCTTAATATATATTTGAAATGAGGTATCCGTTTGATTCGAAATGATCTCTTCTTTCAATGAAAATGTTTCGACTACATTTGTCATCGAAACAACATATCAGAAATTATATGGAGTAAGGTAACATTCAATAAATAAACAATTTTGAAATATTTCAGACAAGCCACAAAATAAACGATCAATATTGTTTAAAAAAAAGATATATACATGAGAAATTGCTGACATGAAACGTGACTCGCAGGATTCCAGATTTCTCTATATCTAATGATACCCATTTCGTTTTCCTGGTGTTATTCCCATGGGATGTACCACGTCCTCTGTTGACTTTGACATTCGCACATCCATTCTCCTTTGTATCCCACCATCCATACGTACATCAACAATCTTCACACATAACGGTACACTACCGCATAACGCGACTTTATTTCAGGATAACTCTTTCTCCTTTCCTTCCGTTCGACAGTGAAACAGCCGGTCTATCAAATGCGCCAACGCGGATTTGCCAGTTGCGTCAGTTTGCTGCTCTCTTTGGGACCTCGGCGAAAAGAGCGAATGTCACTTTATAGCTTCAAGCCAAACAGTGAAACATCGGAAACAACCTATCAAACTTTTCCCCAAAAGGCATCAATAAGGGCTTGCCACGTGAGGAAAATACGTGCTGGGAAGAAAAGGGCGAACGTGCAGTCGCGGCTCTGCCAACTCGATTTAGATATTGGGATGTGTGCACTGTTTCGACTATCGGGTTTTTATGCCACGAGAAAACGTAAGAGCTAAGGTAAACGGCCTTTAGAACCGCGGTCCCGATTTTCTATTACTTATGAACGCGTTATATTATGAAACTGGACAAAAAATCCTTTGACGTTTAGGGTAGAGTCACCAGTAAATGAATAGTTAAGCAGAACGTTTTGTTTATCATGGATTATACTATAAAATATAATATTTCCAGACTCTCTGCGAAAATTTTAACGGATGATGAGAATATCGAATTATGTGATGCAACTGAAAAAGTATCGTATTTTCATCGAAAAGTATATAAATATAAATATGAAAAGCCAGAAATCCAAAAACACCAATAAATGACCGGGCCATTCTAACCTACACTTTTAGTCGAAAATAAGCTTCCGCGACAAAATAATCACAGTAGATAGCTAAAAAATTGACAAATTAAAAATCTAATGTTCAGCCAAGTCGTCAGAATTTTCATCAACTCTTAAAAAGCTGTTATTCATTCACTAGTGACTGGTCAATTACTGCTGCATTTACCCTACATTGGCCCTTCTGAATCCCATTCACCCGGTTCTCGAAATTGAATCATCAATCAATAATAATTCAATTTTTGTTTTAATTATAGTCGTCCACTACCGGCGTTACTGACACTGTTGAATCTTTCATGTCGCAGTTTCTGACACCGGCGCGGACCCAGTTTTTGACATCTATATCGCAATTTGTGACACCAACTAGTCCCCAGTTTCTGACGCTTCGACATAGGTTTATACATGCAGTGTCAGAAACTGCAACATAACTTGAATTAGGTGATGCATTTACTGACTCCTGAACTTTTACGTATCAGATCTATAGTGTGATTAATTCTGAAGATATTCATATCCGTTTTATAGTATTTAATACTTACTTAAGGGTATAAATACGAAATACCGCATGTGCTTGTCGTCGCAACTCATTATTAAATTTTGACATGAAATATTCTATAAAAACATTTGTATCTCAGCAATATTCGGCAGTAAAAAGCGCTCTTCAATTTGCCTGCAAATTTGTTAATATTTGACGAAAACTTTATTTGCTACAGATATAAATGTACCGTCGATGTCAAAAAGTGCGTCAGTGTCAAAATCTGGGCCATTTGCCTTATGCAGAGGAAGGGAGAAAAATCGGCGAAGATGCAACAAAGTCACTGAGAGATTAACGCGCTTTTGAGACGCTTTTGGACGAAGCTCAAAAGTGATATGACCAAACCAAAGGTTGCAAAATCCCTTAGTTTTCGCGACTATGGAAATATTATAGTATGTAATACTTACTTAAGCATATAAATACGAAATTTCGCATGTGCTTGTCGTCGCAACTCATTATTAAATTTTGACAAGAAATATTCTATAAAAAATTTGTATCTCAGCAATATTCGGCAGTAAAAAGCGCTCTTCAATTTGCCTGTAAATTTGTTAATATTTGACGAAAACTTTATTTGCTACAGATATAAATGTACCGTCGCTGTCAGAAAGTGCGTCAGTGTCAGGAACTGGGCCGTTTATCTTATGCAGAACAAGGGAGTAAAATCGTCGAAGATGCGACAAAGTCACTGAGAGACTAACTCGCTTTTGAGACGCTTTTGCACATAGCTCAAAAGTGATATGGCCAAACCAAGGTTGCAAAATCCCTTAGTTTTCGCGACTATGGAAATATTATAGTATTTAATACTTACTTAAGGGTATAAATGCGAAATTTCGCATGTGCTTGTCGTCGCAACTCATTATTAAATTTTGACAAGAAATATTCTATAAAAAGATTTGTATTTCAGCAATATTCGGCAGTAAAAAGCGCTCTTCAATTTGCCTGTAAATTTGTCAATATTTGACGAAAACTTTATTTGCTACAGATATAAATGTTCCGTCGGTGTCAGAAAGTGCGTCAGTGTCAGGAACTGGGACGTTTACCTTATGCAGAGGAAGGGAGAAAAATCGGCGAAGATGCAACAAAGTCACTGAGAGAATAATTCGCTTTTGAGACGCTTTTGGACGTAGCTCAAAAGTGATATGGCCAAACCAAGGATTGCAAAATCCCTTAGAGTTTTCGCGACTATGGAAATATCGAAAGAACGTGCTTTCTGGAATATCAAATAAGGTATACATGCATACGTAGGCGCCTGTAATGTCGTGTATTGGACGACTCTGAAGTAGAGAGCAAATAAGTAAGGGAAATCCACTATATGTATAGACACGGTATTATAAACGGCCGGCTGACCTAATCGAGAGCCGAGAGTTGAACGCTCATGGAATTCCACCTCGCTCCATATTTTCCTGTCATGTGTACCTATGGAACGTGCTGCCGGTTAAACGTGCGGTACTTTAGTTAACACAGAGTTTCCAATACGGTATTCACGTACTGCACTATAAGATTTGCGGTATTTCTATAACCCCTTCACTCCACGATTAATGTTTTCACGTCAAACTATATGTTCATTAATTTCAATTCATTTCATAGGGATATCCATTGTGTTCTGTTCAATATGCAAAATTATTTTTAAAAAAGGCTTACATGATATATCAATGTTAAGACTAAACCAAAATATGATCGTATAGTTTTCAAGCACTAAAAAAATGGCACTGATTAAAAAAGAATTCGTTTCTCTTCTTCTAATTTCTACAATTTCATAGCAGAATGAATCAATAACTCTCAAATGGTCAAAATAATATTTTTTTTGTTCAATACACAAAATAATTTTTTTAAAAGGCTTGTATGTTGAGACTAAACCAAAACATGATCACATAATTTTCATACACTAAAAAAATGTCGTTGATTCAGAAACAATTCGTTTGACTTCTTCTAATTCCTACAATTTCATAACAGATTGAAACAATAACTTTCAAATGGCAAAAACAGTATTTTGTTTGTTCAATAGACAAAATAATTTTTTTTAAAGGCTTTTATTGTATACTAATATATTGAGACTAAACCAAAATATGATCACATAAGTTTCAAACACTAAAATAAAGAGTTTCCAATACGGTATTCACGTATTGCACTATAAGATTTGTGATATTGCTATAACCCCTTCACTCCACGATTAATTTTTTCACGTCAAACTATATGTTCATTAATTTCAATACATTTCGTAGGGATATCCATTGTGTTCTGTTCAATACACAAAATAATTTTTAAAAAAGGGTTTTATTATATACAAATGTTGAGACTAAATCAATATATGATCACATAATTTTCATACTCTAATAAACAATGTCATTGATTCAAAATCAATTCGTTTGTCTTCTTCCAATTTCTACAATTTCATAACAGATTGAAACAATAACTCTCAAATGGGCAAAACAATATTTTTTTGTTCAATACACAAAATAATTTTTTTAAAAGGCTTGTATTATATACAAATATCGAGACTAAATAATTTTCATGCACGAAAAAAAATGTCATTGATACAAAAACAATTCGTTTGTCTTCTTCAAATTTCTACAATTTCATAACAGATTGAATCAATAACTCTCAAATAGTCAAAACAATATTTTATTATTTAAATGTTAAATGGAATTGAAGGAATGCGAACTAGAGTTAACTCGTAAATTCCATTTAATATTGTGGAAAATTCCGTCCCTATTTTATTTGTTTAAACTTATAATCTTTGATCAACGCCTTGGATTTGCCTCTGCCTCTCCTTGGATTTGCCTCTGCCTCTCGAAGTACCGGCAATTTCCTTCTCTGTTTATTTTTATTAATAAATACACAACAATAATTTTTTTGTTCAATACACAAAATAATTTTTAAAAAAGGCTTGTATTATATACAAATATCGAGACTAAACCAAAATGTGATCCCATAATTTTCATGCACGAAAAAAAATGTCATTGATACAAAAACAATTCGTTTGTCTTCTTCAAATTTCTACAATTTCATGACAGATTACTATCAATAACTCTCAAATAGTCAAAACAATATTTTATTATTTAAATGTTAAATGGAATTGTAAGAATACGAATTAGAGTTAACTCTCTTAAATTCCATTTAATATTGTAGAAAATTCCGTCCCTATTTTATTTGTTTAAACTTATAATCTATGATCAACGCCTTGGATTTGCCTCTGACTCTCGAAGTACCGGCAATGTCCTTCTCTGTTTATTTTTATTAATAAATACACAACAATAGATTTTTTTGTTCAATACACAAAACAATTTTTAAAAAAAGGCTTGTATTATATACAAATATCGAGACTAAACCAAAATGTGATCCCATAATTTTCATGCACGAAAAAAATGTCATTGATACAAAAATAATTCGTTTGTCTTCTTCAAATTTCTACAATTTCATAACAGATTGCTATCGGCAACACCTCGATTCTACACAGCACATCTCTACACAGCCTCATTTCCACACGAGCATTTGTACACCGAATTTTAATACACGCAACAAATTTACATGATGAAAGTTTTATACGCCGCGAGCTCTATACGCAAAAGTCCGACACCGCGGAATTTCAACACGCCATAGCTCGACACCGCAAAAGTTTGACACGCAAAAGTTCAACACGAAAAAGTTCTACACCTTAAAACTTCTACACCGTAAAAGTTTGATACTGCAAGAGTTCAACACGCAAAAATTGTACTCGCAGAAGTTGTACACGCAAAAGTCCGACACCGCAAAAGTTCAACACGCCAAAGTTCTACACCGCGCATCTCTACACCGTCATAGTTCGACACAGCCTCATCCCTACACATGCTCATCTCTACACGCGCCATATTTTTCCAATTTCGGTCGGTAATGCACCATATTTTACCAGTTTCGGTCGGTAACGCACCATATTTGAACAGTTTGGATCGGTAACGCACCATATTTGAACAGTTTCGGTCGGTAACTGTTGAAATATGGCGCGTGTAGAGATGAGCATGTGTATAGATGAGGCTGTGTCGAACTATGACGGTGTAGAGATGCACCGTGTAAAACTTTGCGATGTCGAACTCTGGCGTGTTGAACTTTTGCGGTGTCGGACTTTTGCGTGTACAATTTTTGCGTGTCGAACTGTTGCAGTGTCAATCTTTTACGGCGTAAGATTTTTAAGGTGTAGAACTTTTTTGTGTCCAACTTTTTCGTGTTGAACTTTTGCAGTGTCGAACTACGGCGTGTCGAAATTCCGCGGTGTCGGACTTTTGCGTGTAGAGCTCGCGGCGTGGACAACTTTGGTCGTGCAAATTTGTTCCGTGTAGTAAAATTCGGTGTAGAAATGCTCGTGTTGAAATGAGGCTGTGTAGAGATGGGCTCTGTAGAATCGAGGTGCTGCCTTGCTATCAATAACTCTCAAATAGTCAAAACAATATTTTACTATTTAAATGTTAAATGGAATTGTAAGAATACGAATTAGAGTTAACTCTCTTAAATTCCATTTAATATTGTAGAAAATTCTGTCACTATTTCATTTGTTTAAACTTATAAGCTCAATATTGAGCTTGGATTTGCTTCTGCCTTTCGAAGCACCGGCAATGTCCTTCCCTGTTTATTTTTATTAATAAATACACTGTTAACGAGTCGTTGATCGATTGGGACTAGTCCTTTGGTGGTCAAGGAGCATGAGATGTCGGAAAACAGAGGACAGACATCTCCAAGAATGAGAATAGGCCTAACGAAGCGATAGTACATGCAACACGAGAGAACTTGGAGATCCCACGTACGCGGGCGTATACGCAACGTACTCGAGGGGAGCGAGATATCTCCGTCTGTCTGTACGTCTGGTCTGGTCATCACCGGCGGAAAGAGGACCGCCCAGCACGTAGGTTCGACGTAGAAACTGGTCGCCGTGAAGTAGAAGCGAGATGGGCGACATGAGCTCTACTGCTTACACACAGTATGTAGTGCCGCGAAATCGAATGCTTCGAGTTCCGACTGCTCATGCTTGACAGTTCAGCATTCATTCATGGAGAATTACATATATGTCGCAAAAAAAAAAAAAAAAAAAAAAATGTTGCCGAAGTGTCGACATAAATTCCTGTTAGCTTATAGATCTTTGGTTAAAGCTCGAATTTAAATCATTTCTGACCTCGTTCTGATGTCCAAATCATTAGTTGCCTGAATAATTATTCAAGAGTATTTCCCGACCAAAAAAAAATGTAGAAGTAGGGAGAGAATAGAAGAAATCCTAGGGAGAAAAGAATTGGTCACAATATTGCTTTTTGATTTCTTATAGAGGAAAATTTTTTTTTAATTTTTTTTTTTTTTTAAGATTTTGAAAAATGTCCATTAACACTTTAGCTCGAAGAATTTTTTTTCTATCAAACTGAGACTGCATGATAATTGAAGGAAGTGGTGTGATCTTTGGTATTGAATTTGGGAAGAATCAGAAAAGCGGTTCGAGTTTCATGGAGTCTTGAAGTTTTCGAAATATTGACGTTATTGCATTTACTTTCGCAAATCTTAATAATTAAAATTTTTCAAATAAATACAAAGCCCGAATGTGAAGTAGGAACCAGCACATTGCTTCCTTCTTATTTTTCAATTTTTATAAAATTCTATGAAGAAGCCAAAATCGATGAACATACTTCTTCATAGAGGTAGATTCGAAAAAAATTAAAAAACAATGAACAAGCAATTTTTCTTTCTACTTTTCGTCCTTGGTTAATTTTAAGACACTATTGCGATCAGTTATAGTGAATCTGGAAAATATATCAAAATATTGAACCCAGCGGTACGATTTGTTGTATTGCATAAAAATCTCAAATTTCACGATCTGTTGAATGCAAGTATATAAAGTGTTAGTGTCTATGATATCGCAGATATTTGATACGCAAGATTACCTCAGGCCACATGAAGATTTAGGATATTGCTATTTTTATGGAGTCTTGAAATTTTCGAAAAATTGACGCTATTGCATTAACTTTCGCAAATCTGAATAATTAAAATTTTTCAAATAAATACAAAGCCCGAATGTGAAGTAGGAACCAGCACATTGCTTCCTTCTTATTTTTCAATTTTTATAAAATTCTATGAAGAAGCCAAAATCGATGAACATACTTCTTCATAGAGATAGATTCGAAAAAAATTAAAAAACAATGAACAAGCAATTTTTCTTTCTACTTTCCGTCCTTGGTTAATTTTAAGATACTATTGCGATCAGTTATAGTGAATCTGGAAAATATATCAAAATATTGAGCCCAGCGGTACGATTTGTTGTATTCCATAAAAATCCCAAATTTCACGATCTGTTCAATACAAATATATAAAGTGTTAGAGTCTATGATATCGCAAATATTTCATACGCAAGATTACCTCAGGCCATATGACGATTTTAAATATTGCTATTTTTATGGAGTTTTGGAATTTTCGAAAAATTTACGTTATTGCATTAACTTTCGCAAATCTTGATGACCAAAATTTTTCAAATAAACTCAAAGCAAGAATGTGAAGTACAACCCAGCACATTGCTTCCTTCTTATTTATCAATTTTTATAAAATTCTATGAGGAAGCCAAAATCCATAAACATATTTCCTCATAGAGGTAGATTTGAAAAAAGATAAAAAAACAATGAACAAGCAATTTTTCTTTCTACTTTCCGTCCATGTTTTATTTTAAGACACTATTGCGATCAGTTATAGTGAATTTGGAAAATATATCAAAATATTGATCCGAGCGGTACGATTTGTTGTATTGCATAAAAATCCCAAATTTCACGATCTGTTCAATACAAATATATAAAGTGTTAGAGTCTATGATTTCGCAAATATTTTATACGCAAGATTACCTCAGGCCATATAAAGATTTAAAATATTGCTATTTTTATGGAGTTTTGGAATTTTCGAAAAATTGCCGTTATTGCATTAACTTTCGTAAATCTTGATGATTAAAATTTTTCAAATTTATTCAAAGCAAGAATACGAAGTGGGAACCAACACATTGCTTCCTTCTTATTTTTCAATTTTTATAAAATTCTATGAGGAAGCCAAAATCGATAAACACACTTCTTCACAGAAGTAGATTCGAAAAAAGTTAAAAAATAATGAATAAGCAATTTTTCTTTCTCCGTTCCGTCCTTGTTTTATTTTAAGACGCTATTCTGATCAGTGATACTGATTCTGGAAAATATATCAGAATATTGAGTCCAGCGGTATGATTTGTTGTATTGCATAAAAATCCCAAATTTCACGATCTGTTCAATACAAATATATAAAGTGTTAGAGTCTATGATTTCGCAAATATTTTATACGCAAGATTACCTCAGGCCATATGAAGATTTAAAATATTGCTATTTTTATGGAGTTTTGGAATTTTCGAAAAATTTACGTTATTGCATTAATTTACGCAAATCTTCATGATCAAAATTTTCCAAATAAACTCAAAGCAAGAATATGAAGTATAACCCAGCACATTGCTTCCTTCTTATTTTCCAATTTTTATAAAATTCTATGAAGAAGCCAAAATCGATGAACATACTTCTTCATAGAGGTAGATTCGAAAAAAGTTAAAAAACAATGAACAAGCAATTTTTCTTTCTACTTTCCGTCCTTGTTTTATTTTAAGATAGTGTCTTAAAATAAAACATGGACGGAAAGTAGAAAGAAAAATGCGATCAGTTATAGTGAATCTGGAAAATATATCAAAATATTGAACCCAGCGGTACGATTTGTTGTATTGCATAAAAATCCCAAATTTCACAATCTGTTGAATGCAAGTATATAAAGTGTTAGTGTCTATAATATCGCAGATATTTGATACGCAAGATTACCTCAGGCCATGTGAAGATTTAGGATATTGCTATTTTTATGGAGTTTTGGAATTTTCGAAAAATCTTAAATCTTGATGACTAAAATTTTTCAAATAAACTCAAAGCAAGAATGTGAAGTACAACCCAGCACATTGCTTCCTTCGTATTTTTCAATTATTATAAAATTCTATGAGGAAGCCGAAATCGATAAACATATTTCCTCATAGAGATAGATTTGAAAAAAGATTAAAAAAACAATGAACAAGCAATTTTTCTTTCTACTTTCCGTCCATGTTTTATTTTAAGACACTATTGCGATCAGTTATAGTGAATCTGGAAAATATATCAAAATATTGAACCCAGCGGTACGTTTTGTTGTATAGCATAAAAATCCCAAATTTCAAATGAAGATTTAGGATATTGCTATTTTTATGGAGTTTTGGGATTTTCAAAAAATTGACTTTATTGCATTAACTTTCGTAAATCTTGATGATTCAAATTTTTCAAATAAACTCAAAGCAAGAATGTGAAGTACAACCCAGCACATTGCTTCCTTCGTATTTTTCAATTTTTATAAAATTCTATGAGGAAACCAAAATCGACAAACATACTTCTTCATAGACGTAGATTCGAAAAAAGTTAAAAAACAATGAACAAGCAATTTTTCTTTCTACTTTCCGTCCTTGGTTAATTTTAAGACACTATTGCGATCAGTTATAGTGAATCTGGAAAATATATCAAAATATTGAACCCAGCGGTACGATTTTTTGAATTGCATAAAAATCATAAACATACTTCTTCATACAGGTAGATTCGAAAAAAATTTAAAAAACAATGAACAAGCAATTTTTCTTTCTACTTTCCATCCTTGGTTAATTTTAAGACACTATTGCGATCAGTTATGGTGAATCTGAAAAATATATCAAAATTGTATTGCATAAAAATCCCAAATTTCACGATCTGTTGAATGCAAGTATATAAAGTGTTAGTGTCTATGATATCGCAGATATTTGATGCGCAAGATTACCTCAGGCCATATGAAGATTTGGGATATTGCGATTCGCTGTAAAGGAAGAAGCGTATTGGGATAGTATATATACATACTACAGCTATACGTGAAATATCGGATTCTGGGTTTATACGCGAGTGAGCTAGCTCGAGTTCGAGGCGAGCAAGGAATATCAATTTTGACGTTTTCTCCCGGGTAAGGCGAACGAATGAGGAGTGCGCGGCCTCTCGTCCCGACGACTGGATTTCTATAAAAGTCGATATATTCCTATTTAGTCAAAACGAGGTTGAATCCGGGGAAATCTATGGAATACCGATCGATATCCCAGCTGCTGTTGGTGTTGCATTGAAGAACGTTGTTCGGTCGTTTAGTACAACGTGTATTTGTCTAGATAAATGTACGCAAAAGAAATTCTGCGGTTTATCGATTTCGGTCTTCATGGTTGTATACTTTATTTAGCTGTCAGTATTTCATTGCACGTACAAAACACACATTCCACGTATGACAAATTCTTTGCCATCAACTAAAGCTCAAAGTCATTCTGTTGCATGTCTGAATAAATATTAAATTATCCACAGAAACGTTTTGAAGCATACAAATACAAACTGACACACGTGACAAAATTCGTAAAATTTTTTATCAAGATCGTGAGAAAAAGGTGTTGCTGATTTGTTTTTTTCGTTGTCTTTTGACTAAAATTTTACGATAATTTTTCTACAATTAACCAAACGCATCAATTTTTTTGAATCGCAGATTACAAATTTTTTCTCAATATACTTTTGGAAATGAAAATATATTTTTTAAAAAACCATGAATGCTATTTTTTTGATTTTTAAAATATTTTTATTATATTGAATGTTCGAAAGAAAACATTTAAACGGTATATTCAATATGCAAGAATATATAAAATTGTGTCTTTTATATCGATCATTATTAAAAATTCTTAAATACTTAAAATTAATAGCGTTTATATCCTTGTACTTACTTTTTGATTATATAAAAAATATCTAATTTTAAGAGCGCAGTTTTTTTTTCGTTATTTGCTCTTAAGTCATAATTTGTATTATAAATTTTTTTATTCCTCGTGGTTCATAAAAATCTCTATGTCCTCTCATAAATATTTAAAAAAAACATTACACAAGGAACCTAATTTTCCATTTATCATATATATCATCCATCGATAAACCTCGCAAAAGTAACGTTGTAATTTTTTCACGTCCTTCCATTTCCATATTTTCGTGTTATATTAAATAATACCTAACTGTAGAAACGTTATTATTATTTTTTATTTTTACTTAATTGCTCGTAAGTCATAATTTGTATTATACATTTATTTATTCCTCGTGGTTCATAAAAATCTCTATATCCTCTCATAAATATTTAAAAAAAACATTACACAAGGAACCTAATTTTCCATTTATCATATATCTTCGATCGATAAAGCTCGCAAAGGTAACGTTGCAATTTTTTCACGACCTTCTATTTCCATATTTTTGTGTTATATTAAATAATACCTAACTATAAAAACGTTATTATTATTATTTTTTTTTACTTAGTTGCTCGTAAGTTATAATTTGTATTATAAATTTATTTATTCCTCGTAGTTCATAAAAATCTCTATATCCTCTCAATAAATATTAAAAAAATTATTACACAAGGAACCTAATTTTCCATTTATCATATATCTTCCATTGATAAACCTCGCAAAAGTAACGTTGCAATTTTTTCACGACTTTCCATTTTCATATTTTCGTGTTATATTAAATAATACCTAACTATAAAAAGTTATTATTATTTTTTATTTTTATTTAGTTGCTCGCAAGTCATAATTTGTATTACAAATTTATTTATTCCTCGTGGTTTATAAAAATCTCTATATTCTCTCACAAATATATTAAAAAATCATTACACGCGAGACCTAATTTTCCATTTGCATCCATCATGTTTTTTCCAATGATAATTTTCCATTATCATCCATCGATAAACCTCGCAAAGGTAACGTTGCATTTTTTTCACGACCTTCCATTTCCATATTTTCGTGTTATATTAAATAATACCTAACTATAAAAACGTTATTATTATTTTTTATTTTTACTTAGTTGCTCGTAAGTCATAATTTGTATTATAAATTTATTTATTCCTCGTGGTTCATGAAAATCTGTATATCCTCTCACAAATATATAAAAAAAATTATTACACGCGAGACCTAATTTTCCATTTGCCATATATCATCCATCGATAAATCTCGCAAAAGTAACGTTGCAATTTTTTCACGACTTTCCATTTTCATATTTTCGTGTTATATTAAATAATACCTAACTATAAAAACGTTATTATTATTATTTTTTTTTTTACTTAGTTGCTCGTAAGTTGTAATTTGTATTATAAATTTATTTATTCCTCGTGGTTCATAAAAATCTCTATATTCTCTTACATATATATAAAAAAATGATTACACGCGAGACCTAATTTTCAATTTGCCATATATCATCCATCGATAAACCTCGCAAGAGTAACGTTGCATTTTTTTCACGTCCTTCCATTTGCATATTTTCGTGTTATATTAAATAATACCTAACTGTAAAAACGTTATTATTATTTTTTATTTTTACTTAGTTGCTCGTAAGTCATAATTTGTATTACAAATTTATTTATTCCTCGTGGTTTATAAAAATCTCTATATCCTCTCACAAATATATAAAAAAATCATTACACGCGAGACCTAATTTTCCATTTGCCATATATCATCCATCGATAAACCTCGGAAGAGTAACGTTGCAATTTTTTCACGACCTTCCCCTTTCCATATAGAATCCTAAGCAGTATATCAAAGTACATCGAGATACGATGAGCTCCCGAAGCAGCAAACTCTGCAGACTGTTGGTTATACGCGTACGCACGGCGTAGTTCGTCCGAGCGTATGACGTTCGGGGCTAAAAATATATCAATAACTCTGAAGATCCCCATAAAACAGTGAAGGCGAGCGCGGCCGTGCGTTTCCACTACGGGGAATCCCAAGTTCGCCTTTCCGCCTTACCGATATGGCCATAAATGAAATAAAATGATATTTCCTCGATAAGAAGTCGCCGAGCGGGTGGACGGATGGAAAAGCCGCGTTATTCAGGGGTCAGTGAGCGCATAGTGCCCAGCGCGCTATAAGGCGATGCGCGCTTCGCGCTACGGGCTCGGCGACGACGGTCAAGTGCTTCTGCTGAACTGTGGCCACTACAGGCGCTTCGCTTCAGGCTATGGGAAGGGGAGAAGAGGGGGGATTTTGTGGCAAATGCCCGAGTACTCCATCAAGACCCGTCCGTCTGGGTGATTCCGGCCCAGAGCCTGCCATATGTCACCCACGACTCTCCATAGCGTTCGTAGCCTTCTATCGCATGTGTCGTTGTGGTAGGTATAGCTTTAGCTTATGCTTGTACCGTACGTCTAGTGCTATATGGAAACCTCGACGTTCTACTACAGCTCGCAAGTAAAAAAAGTTGCAAAGTAGAACTTTGCACATTGCTTCCTTATTAATTTTCTTCTTTCACGAAGTTCACCTTTGTGAGTAAGCTTGTTTATTAATTTTGGCTTCAAAGAGGAAGATTTGTAAAAAATGAAAATTAATGAGGAAACAATGTGCTAAGATTTACTCAGCAACTTTTTTTTGTTGTTGTCTATATTGTTCTTGAAAAATTCATCATCACGTAAAATCCAAACCGCTGTACCAATCATGACCAAATTTGGTAGGTAGCAGGGGTGAATGGTATTTTTCATCTGTAGAAAATTTCAGCTGATTTGGTGAGGTTTGGAACGAGTTAGAGGAAAACGAAATTTTTTTTCAAAAATTCAACATCTCATAAAAACCGAACTTTTTTACAATTTCACTACAAATTCAATTCCGATTCTCCTTTAATATAGCTTTATACATAAAAAAATTATTTAGCTCAATAGCTAAAAATTTGCGGATGCTAGAGAGCGTACAGACATTTTTGAAAAATTGCAAAGACAAATTAAATTTGAACACATTTTTGAATTTTTTGAAAAATTGCCACAAACAAAGGCGTTGAACTGCTTCGCATGTTTGCTAAATTTCAGCCTGATTGTTAAAGCAGTTCTTGAGATATGGAAGTTTGAATTTTGTGTGACGGCCACAGACACACGCACACGCGTAAACGCGCACACGCGCACACGCGCACACGCGCAAACGCGCACACGCCCACGCGCACGCACGCGCACAGGCACACGCACACGCCCACGCGCACGCACGCGCACACGCACACGCACACGCACACGCACACGCACACGCACACGCACACGCACACGCACACGCACACGCACACGCACACGCACACGCACACGCACACGCACACGCACACGCACACGCACACGCACACGCACACGCACACGCACACGCACACGCACACGCACACGCACACGCACACGCACACGCACACGCACACGCACACGCACACGCACACGCACACGCACACGCACACGCACACGCACACGCACACGCACACGCACACGCACACGCACACGCACACGCACACGCACACGCACACGCACACGCACACGCACACGCACACGCACACGCACACGCACACGCACACGCACACGCACACGCACACGCACACGCACACGCACACGCACACGCACACGCACACGCACACGCACACGCACACGCACACGCACACGCACACGCACACGCACACGCACACGCACACGCACACGCACACGCACACGCACACGCACACGCACACGCACACGCACACGCACACGCACACGCACACGCACACGCACACGCACACGCACACGCACACGCACACGCACACGCACACGCACACGCACACGCACACGCACACGCACACGCACACGCACACGCACACGCACACGCACACGCACACGCACACGCACACGCACACGCACACGCACACGCACACGCACACGCACACGCACACGCACACGCACACTCACACGCACACGCACGCGCACGCGCACGCGCACGCGCACGCGCACACGCACACGCACACGCACGCGCACACGCACACGCACACGCACACGCACACGCACACGCACACGCACACGCACACGCACACGCACACGCACACGCACACGCACACATACAGACACACGCATCAATCCATTTTTTCTAAACCACTTTTCTCGACGTTTTACACCATTTTAAGTATACTGACATAATATATACAATATATAAAAAGTATATATGGTTTTGATCATAGAATTGGGCATATACAGTCTACATACGTTATGTAATCTAAATACAATTTATACATAAACCCAACTTCACAGGTGATCTTATATATAAATTGCATATAGAGTTTATAGACACTATATACCTATATATTTGTTGAACTGTAAATATCGAATGGCTAAATTAGGGAATTTCATAGTAATGACAATTTTAGATTCAGCCATTCATTATTTTGAAATTCGTTATTTTAGCCATTCGCTATTTTGACCCCCCAACCGCTCGAGTTTTTATCTTGTCACTATCTACTCCGAATTTTGAGGTTAATAGTATATTGTGCAACAAGGGCCGAAAGTTGGTGATTGCGACGAGTGTGAGGTTTGCCGCCCGAACGAAGCGAGGGCTGCAATCACACGAGTCGCAAACGCCATTTTTGGCCCGTGTTGCACACCATACTTTTTGTAACAAGTGCATGAATAGTGGTGCTTTGAATGGTAGTTTTGCGGGACGAACAGTGAAAAGTTAGGTTACCAACTTTCCACCCTAGGGTCGAAAGTGAAACAGCAGGGTCGAAAGTGAAGGAATAGCGAACTGCGCATGCGCCAACCTATCGTTTCAACACTGCTATGAAACTAGCCACTTTCGGCCCGCAAAACTGCCATGAAAAGCACCGTTGTTCATGCACGTGTTACAAAAAATATTAATTTCAAATAACACGCATTAACTAGGATGAATAATAGGGTGAAAAAGTTTGACGGTCTATTTCTAGCTATTCCCTTTACGAATGTGAATAAGAATTAGAGTAGGAGATCTGATCTAAGGGCGAATTGATTTTCTCGATGCCATAGACTCTCAAAAAGGGATAAAATATATGATCCAGGTGATATATTTTTATGATATCCTAGAATTTAATGGGTTATTATTGTCCTCATG
Source organism: Ephialtes manifestator (assembly GCA_963970395.1). Taxonomy (NCBI): domain Eukaryota; kingdom Metazoa; phylum Arthropoda; class Insecta; order Hymenoptera; family Ichneumonidae; genus Ephialtes; species Ephialtes manifestator. The sequence goes on from OZ019973.1 coordinate 1,459,828, forward strand.
GATTTCTATCAGAGCGAAAAAGTATCATAACTTCAACCAACCTGACACCGGCCACTATCCATTATTCTTTATCTGGAGGAGACATAAAAGAAATGCATTACTTATATCAAGATTGCTGGACATTCTTTCCGCCCAATTCTCTTCGCATCCCTTCTATTCCAAGTTTTTGCCTTTCTTCCTGCAGGACCTTTCCCCTTGTTATCACTTTTATCGATTCTTTTGTCCATACCAAAAAAAAAAAACAAATAATCCTTTTCTCCATATTTAGATTCACTGCAGTTATGGCAGAATATTAAAATAAAAGTCAATGATTCAATTACCAATGGCTAAAACTACAGTTACCGTTACCAATACCGTTACGTCTTTCAGCTCTCGCTTAACATGCTCTTCAGCGTCATTGATCGAAGAAATTCTGACAAAGTTGTCTTCGTTGAAAGCAGTAAACCAGTAACGGATTATCTAATGACAAGCAATAGCTATTCTAAACGCACCTGTACTGCGAATAGTAACCTGACTCCTTCGAGTGAACCCGGATTTCCATAGTTATAGTCTTGTTCGTTGCTTCCTCCCGCGCACATATTGACGGCAGGAAGCAGCTAACGTTTCCTACCACTCGCTGTCTGTTCGGGCCGTTTCTGCGGCGAGACTTCGGTGGTTCATAGCATAGTGCGTATTGTTCTTAATGAAGAACACGTCGATCTAATGCAGAAACCATGTACCTAGCAGTCATCGGCAAGCGAATGTGCCTCGCGTCCCTCTTGACCCCGTTAATACTCTAGGCTTCCTACATACATACAGCAAGACAGTTCAACGCATCTTGTATCTCATCCAAACGCACTTTACATGCTTCGTGTAGGTAATGCGACGATAAAACGTATAGTGATTGGCCATATAAGCAACTGTCTAACATTTCATTCTAACATACACGAAGAGGAATAATTGGTTGACCATGATTAAATACGCTTCGAGCGACTATGTTGGCTAGGTTAACCAATTTTTTGTTTGGGCTGATAAACTAGTTGGTTGTGACAACCAATTCGTTAATTGCCAGACAATTAATTTGCAGGCAGGTCAAACTGATTTGTCGGCCTAACTAACTGATTTGTTTCTGTAACCTAACCAATTTGCTTGGAGTTTATGGAACCTATTATTTTCTTTCTGTGTATTCCCAATATCTCTTTGTGACCACTAATCTGAATCTTTTTGAGTCCAAAGCGACTAACAACCCAGTTGAATACTTTTTTGTTCGACTAACGTATGAATCATACGTTTTGTAAACTCAACAAAGTTGTACCGAAAGCCGAGTTCGTTTCCCAAACAATTTGGTCTCATACGTGTCAGTTTTATTCAACTCAAAACTCAAAAGATCAACATTCGAATAGACATCTATTCAAATTCGGAGATGTTCAACCTCCAAAAAAGACTCTTAACCTTTAGCAGTCTATGACAGTTTCATATCAGATTTCAACTTTATACATGCAACTTACATTCTCCTGTATTGGATTCCTCAGAATAAACATTTTACTGAAATTCCGATTGGTAATATATTTTGGTATTATTGAAAATGATGGTTAGTTTAAACTTGAATGAGCCGAACAATACGTTGTATACAATTATGTGGCCAATGTCTGTGTCGCTTAGTATACTTCTGGCAGTGTCAGTGATACCCGTCCCATTGGTGCGGGTGGACGAGCGCATATATCCTTCGCACTGCTGGAGGATGTTCGGGTTAACCGTGCATAAACGATACCGGTACGTGTTTCGCAAGCAAGCGTGTCTACCGCGCTATAGACTGCGGGCCTAACTATTGTCCTGTTGTGTATTGCTGGCGTTGATGTCCACGGGGCCTAAGCCATCCACCTTGGAAGTGCATCATTCACGAAACAAGAGCGAGCCTTTGTCATCTCAATTTGATGTAACCTGAAATCATGGTTATTTATAGCAGGATAGAATGAATTGCTAAATTTCAACACGGAGAAAATGCTTTTGATGGGCCAGCAAATCTTTTGTTAAAATGGTGATAACATTACATTATTTGCCAGCCTAACCGAAAAATCGGTATATCTTACAAATCTTCTTGCTCTGTTAAGGGGAGGGAGTCAGGTCAAAAAAATTGATTTTGGAAATTCAATATCCTCCAAATCCTATTGCATATAAAAATGCCCAACGCAAAATATTGTTGGTACTCGATGAAAGGATTTTTTACTGTCGTCTGACTTGCATATGATTTTCAATATTTTTTTAAGCAAAGTTCTTAGGTTTTCGATTCTGCGCATGATTCAGATCAAACTACTAGGCAGATTGGAATAGTTGACGTCTCATTTTCTTCTTCATGAAAAGATACACCGGCTAAATGGAGCAAACTATTTTTTTTCATTCTGAAAGCAAAGTTAATCACTGATTTAGAAAATAGCATAACATTTATTTATTAATTATTATGTCACTTCAAAAACATTACCTTTTATTAACATTTGCTCCATTTAGCCAGTGTATCTTTTCATGAAGAAGAAAATGAGACGTCAACCATTTCAATCTGCCTAGTAGTTTGATCTGAATCATGCGCAGAATGGAAAACCTAAGAACTTTGCTTAAGATAATATTGAAAATCATATGCAAGTCAGACGACAGTAAAAAATCCTTTCATCGAGTACCAACAATATAGTGTGTTGGCCATTTTTATATGCGATAGGATTTGGATGATATTGAATTTCCAAAATCAATTTTTTTGACCTGACTCCCTCCCCTTAAAAAATCTTCTTGTTAAGCGAAAATTTTTTTTTGCTATCACAGCAAAAAACGCATGCTACCACTATGATAATAAAAGATTTGCTAGCCCAGCAAAAATGTTTTCTCTGTGAAGCAATTGTCTAACATTACATATTAGCGTACTCCTAATATCTCTTCGTGACCGCCAATTTGAATCTTTTTGAGTCCAAAGCGGCTAACAACTCGTTTCAATATTTTTTTGTTTGATGAACATATGAATCATACTTTTTGTAAACTCAGAAAGGTTATACTGAAAGCCAAGTTCGTTTCCCAGACGATTTACTCGCATAAGTTTCAGTTTTTTTTCAACCTAAAAGTCAAAAGACACTAAAATAGACAGATATTCGAATTCGATTCTGAAAAAATTATCCATAATCTGATATGTCACAGATCTACAAAACTCTTAACCTTAGCAGTCTATGTGGGCCTAACTATTGTCCTGGTGCATTATTATTTATAGGAGGATAGAATGAATTGATGAATTTCAATGTGTTTTGATTAAATGGTCAGCGGTAATGCAGACAGCCATGGAAAGCGGTTGTGTTCCGTGTTGCGTTGCCATATGCGAAAACGCAGGTGACCATACCGTGAAAATCGATAACCTCTCAATTCGCGTATTCCAATTCCAACAACTAGATATTTGCTAGTTTCCATTTCCGACGAGAGATTCGACCGCTCCGCATGTATATTTGATAAAGCGCTCGCAATGCACCACGCATACGTTTCTGCATTCGGGTTAGTTGATTCAGCTCGAATGCCGTATACACACGCGGCAAGTATATATTTATGTGAAGCTATAGTATAGCAGACGATGCCAGTATCGGGTGTAGTCATGAAGTATGGGTATAAAGCAATATATTATTACGATTACGATTAGACGAAATCGATAATATTCTATGAATTCGGGATTCATCGAACATTCCTCTGCCATCATACAATATATGCAGTATTTTGTACAGTAGTTTATCTCACTCGTGACGACACCAAAATGTCTATTAGTGACTAGTGATTTGAGCACACGGGAAAAAATAATTGGTTGAATAGGTTCCAAGCGATTAAATTAGTTCGGACAATGAACTAGTTGGTCACAGAAACAAATGAATTGGTTGGGGCGATAAATCAGTTGGATGGGCGAGCAAATTAATTGGTTAACAACGGGTGGGAGTGAAAATAGCGAATGACCAAAATAGCGAATTTCAAAATAAGAAACGTCTAAATATAGAATGGCCATCATTATGAAATTCGCTATTTTAGCCATTTGCTATTTTGACCATTCGCTATTTTAGCCATTTGCTATTTTGACCATTCGCTATTTTAGCCATTTGCTATTTTGACCATTCGCTATTTTAGCCATTTGCTATTTTGACCATTCGCTATTTTAGCCATTTGCTATTTTGACCATTCGCTATTTTAGCCATTCGCTTTTTTGACCATTCGCTATTTTAGCCATTTGCTATTTTGACCATTCGCTATTTTAGCCATTTGCTATTTTGACCATTCGCTATTTTAGCCATTTGCTATTTTGGCCATTCGCTATTTTAGCCATTTGCTATTTTGACCATTCGCTATTTTAGCCATTTGCTATTTTGACCATTCGCTATTTTAGCCATTTGCTATTTTGACCATTCGCTATTTTAGCCATTTGCTATTTTGACCATTCGCTATTTTAGCCATTTGCTATTTTGACCATTCGCTATTTTAGCCATTTGCTATTTTGACCATTCGCTATTTTAGCCATTTGCTATTTTGACCATTCGCTATTTTAGCCATTTGCTATTTTGACCATTCGCTATTTTAGCCATTTGCTATTTTGACCATTCGCTATTTTAGCCATTTGCTATTTTGACCATTCGCTATTTTAGCCATTTGCTATTTTGACCATTCGCTATTTTGACCATTCGCTATTTTAACCATTTGCTATTTTGACCATTCGCTATTTTAGCCATTTGCTATTTTTACCATTCGCTATTTTAGCCATTTGCTATTTTGACCATTCGCTATTTTAGCCATTCGCTATTTTGACCATTCGCTATTTTAGCCATTTGCTATTTTGACCATTCGCTATTTTAGCCATTTGCTATTTTGACCATTCGCTATTTTAGCCATTTGCTATTTTGACCATTCGCTATTTTAGCCATTTGCTATTTTGATTGCATTTTAATAAGATGGGGGTCAAAATAGCGAATGGCTAAAATAGCGAATTTCATAATGATGGTCATTCTATATTTAGACGTTGCATATTTTGAAATTCGCTATTTTGCCCCCCACCCGTAATTAAAAAGTTGCTGCACAACTACAATTGATAGGAGCTCGAAATATTGTTCTTACTATATTCCTCTGTTTCTGAACATGATTATTTCCCGGCCCTTTACTTCCCAGTAAGTAGAAAATTCGAATAGTGGTTATTATAATACAAACAGACTAGTATCCTCTTTTGGCATAAATGTGTAATCGCAAAGGAAATTCGAAATCGTGAACCGAATCGCATTTGTGTTGTTCTCCGGATGCGCTGCAACATGTTGTGCGTAATTCACGTGATTGTTTCTTACTTTCGAAATATATGCAGCCAGCACGAACACGAATCCTGGCTTGTCTAATTAATAATCAAGATGCTGAATGAGTGAAGGCGATGCCATTTCGAAACTGGTGCAACAGAAATATAATCACGGTCTTTTAGTCTTAGAAAAGTCCAACAAACGACTTTACTTTCCACACTTTTAAAGAATATTGACTGGTCTAACAAATTTCGGTTAATTTTATCAGTTGAAAAGAATGACTGTTAAACAAATTGTCGTTATTCAAACTAAATCCTTTCTAGGCGGTCCATTACACTGAGAGAGAAATATAGTAGAATAGTAGGTCGAACTATACCGAATAATTTCCTGGAGGGACGATCATATCGATTGGTACTGGAAACTACGTATTTGATTAGTTGAGCTATTATTATATTTGAAGCTATTATTTTGCTTACTCATAGAGGAAGCTTTGTTTGCGTGAAAATTTTTTTAAAAAGATTTTCATGTCAGGACACTCAGAATGGTCTAAAAAGTCGAGAAAAATGGTTTAGAAAAAAATGTCTGTATGTGTGTGTGTGCGTGTGCGTGCGTATGTGCACAATTTTTTGTTAGCACGATAGCCGTCGCAATTTTTAAGATATCGGGCTCAAATTTGAACCATGAGTAAACTATCATTAAACAAGGTATGGGATTGAATTTGGAGTTAATCCATCAAGGTGTTCAAAATTTATGGCATTTTGAATTTTTTGGAGAATGGCAGCTCGGGCTCTAACTCCCGCAATTTTTATGATATCCGGTTCAAACTTGGATCAGAAGTGGACTGTTATCAAATAGTGTTTGGGATTAAATTTGGTGTCAATCCGTTAAGGGGTTCACAATTTATGTCATTTTTAATTTTTATGACATTTTTTGTTCGTGCTCTAACTTTTGCAATTTTTAAGATATCGGGCACAAATTTGGTCCACAAGTAGAGAGTGGGTAAATTAAGCATCAGTTCGAATTTGGCGAGAATCTGTCAAGGGGTTCAAAACTAATGCCATTTAAAATTTTTTTAAAGAAGGCTGCAAAGTAGAACTTGCAAATTGCTTCCTCATTATTGTTGGATTTTTAAAAACCTTCCTCTATGGAGAAGCCAAACTAGATTAACATGTTTCCTCATAGAGTTAGATTTGTAAAAATCCAACAATAATGAGGAAGTAATTGCAAAGTTTTTATCATTGTCTGTATGGTAAAAGTATGGTAAAAGTATAGTATTGTTGTTTCAACCATGTATTTTTCTCTCAATGCATTACCACCAGCTTACCATTCCAATTGTGTATTAAAAATACGCAGTTCTGACCCATCACGAAGTAAATATATGCGCGCATTGTAAGTTGTGTATTACTAAACGAACTTTTTCGATGTCTTATCTCAGATCAATACCATCCTTTGGTTGGACAATGGTGAAGTACGTTTCAACCTGGCTCACCCGCACCTGTATCTCAACCTCCTTGCAGTATCCATATTCCTTGCTCACGTCGTCTTTTATTAACACTTCATGACTTCATAACTATTAGAAAAATTCATTGCTAACCTTTGTACTCACAAATCTGACTGTTATTATTTATGTTGAATCTCTAATTATTATTATTCACTGTAGGTGTGAAATAAACTTATCTGAGGACATTCCACATCTAGAACCAAACGTCACAAGTGAAAATTTGAGTTTTTATATTTTTTCACCCAACACTGAAAGAAATGATTAGTTGCCATAACCAAAAAATGAGTTGATTTATTCTAATTCTCTTACAAACGGAGAAAAAAAAGTAGTTGGACAAACCAATAAATGGGTTCCGACAACCACTCGAAAGAGTTGAAATAGCGTCACTACTCAGTGGGTTATGACAACTACTCGTTGGTTATACGAACCGCTGTGGTTGGTTATAGGAACTCGCTGTTGGTTGCGCCACCTATTGTATTGGTGAAAACAGCACTGCGATTGGTTACAGGAGCGAGTTAGTTGCTGCAACTATTCAGCGGTACAGCACATGCTGGAGATGGTTCTCCCAACTACTTTTTTCTTTCAGTGCAACTCAAATGGTAGTGCCAAAGATTCGAATGGTAATACCGACGATTCAAATAGTTGGGACTAACTATTCGACTGGTAGTCCCAACGATTGGATTGGTTAACCTCACTAATCTCGCGAGAACTAATCGTGAATAGTTGAGGTTACTATTCGATATGGTTGAGGCAACTAATTTTTTAGACATTGTTTACAGCAAAAGGGAAACGTAGTTGTCACAACCAAACATTTCTTTCCGTGAAAACTTACACCTTTCCACTGGAGTTGGCCGACCCATAGTCGCATACGTAACATCTCTGATAGAATACACGGCCGCATATCACATCCGTCCCTACTATTAGAAAAGATTTAGTAACTAATTCAGTAAGGTGTATCTTCAATTTCCACTTTCACGTTCCAATTGTGTGTTAAAAATACATAGTATTTTTTTTTTCTTTTGCTGAACGAACTTTTTTGATGTCTTATCTGAGACCAATACCAACCTTTGGTTGTACAATGTTGAAGTACGTTTAAACCTGGTTCACCCGCACCTGTATCTCAACCTCCTTGCAGTATCCATATTCCTTGCTCACGTCGTCTTTTATTAACAACACTTCATGACTTCATAACTATTAGAAAAGTTCATTGCTAACTTTTGTACTCACAAACCTGACTGTTATTTTTTATGTTGAATCTCTATTTATTATTATTCACTATAGGTGTGAAATAAACTTATCTCAGGACATTTCACATCTAGGACCAAACGTCACAAGTGAAAATTTGAGTTTTTATATTTTTTCACCCAACACTGAAAGAAATGATTAGTTGCCATAACCAAAAAATGAGTTGATTTATTCTAATTCCCTTACACACGGAGAAAAAAAAGTAGTTGGACAAACAAATAAATGGGTTCCGAAACCACTCGAAAGAGTTGAAATAGCGTCACTACTCAGTGGATTATGCCAACTACTCGTTGGTTAAACGAACCGCTGTGGTTGGTTATAGGAACTCGCTGTTGGTTGCGCCACCTATTGTATTGGTGAAAACAGCACTGCGATTGGTTACAGGAGTGAGTTAGTTGCTGCAACTATTCAGCGGTACAGCACATGCTGGAGATGGTTCTTCCAACTACTTTTTTCTTTCAGTGCAACTCAAATGGTAGTGTCAACGATTCGAATGGTAATACCGACGATTCAAATAGTTGGGACTAACTATTCGACTGGTAGTCCCAACGATTGGATTGGATTGGATTGGACTCACTAATCTCGCGAAAACTAATCGTGAATAGTTGAGATTACTATTCGATATGGTTGAGGCAACTATTTTTTTAGACATTGTTTACAGCAAAAGGGAAACGTAGTTGTCACAACCAAACATTTCTTTCCGTGAAAACTTACATCTTTCCACTGGAGTTGGCCGACCCATAGCCGCATACGTCACATCTCCGATAGAATACACGGCCGCATATCATATCCGTCCCTACTATTAGAAAAGATTGAGTAACTAATTCAGTAAGGTGTATCTTCAATTTCCACTTTCACGTTCCAATTGTGTGTTAAAAATACGCAGTATTTTTTTTTTTCTTTTGCTGAACGAACTTTTTCGATGTCTTATCTGAGACCAATACCAACCTTTGGTTGTACAATGTTGAAGTACGTTTAAACCTGGTTCACCCGCACCTGTATCTCAACCTCCTTGTAGTATCCATACTCCTTCCACACATCGTCTTCCATTAACAGTACTTGATAATATTCAAGGAGAAATTAACTGTACAGCCGTAAAAGACAGAAAGTAGCACGTGCCAGGGAAGAATCAAAAGTGAGAAGAAAGAGAAGCAGGTGAGAGAGGCGCAACACGCTCCTATGGACAGAAGTAACGTGTCTACGAAAAAAAAAGCCTGGCCGGGTGACCACGACGCCCGCGGGGGTGTTAAATGAGACTCGGAGAAGAATGAGAGGTCAGTCAGGTGCAGGAATATGAATTAGGATTGGGATGAGGGCGAGGGATGCGAGTTGTCGGTGCGAGCGAGCATGAATGCATCCGGGAACGTGTGTATGCTCACCGGACATATATTCTTTTACCATATTCTTTTCTCTCCGAACACGCGTCCGGCCAAAATTTTATCGTGGGTGGCAGTAACTTCACATAGAACGCTACCCACAAAACGCCTGAGGGGCCAGCTGCGTTTGTATTTCCTTCGATATCTTTCTCACCCATGCACGCTTCTGGCTTATTCCTTTGCCTTCGTGTATTAAACCTACTAGCTGTACACTCTATTAATTATATGCTCTTTCCTGGTCTCTATCCTCGTGTCCTGGATCTAACGAGCGTGATAAGTCACGCAGGGACAGTTTGAGCATACAGTTTCTGTGATGCATTCATCATCGGACTAGCGGATGCTTAGCCACGTGTTTTTATGGAAATTAAACGTATTTTTTTTAACCTCTTTTCGACGGTTATAGGAATCATCAATATGCATATTTTTGTGTTGTATTTATATATTGCTGAAGTAAGCTTCCTCTTAATTCACTGATTATGAATCAGGATTGAACATTTCAATTATGTATATTGTGCAACAAGGGTCGAAAGTTAGCGATTACGACGAGTCTAAAATCACACGAACCGCAAACGCTAATTTTGGCCCGTGTTGCACACTATATTTTTTATAAATTAAAATCTCTAGGGACGAAAATGAAGGAATCGCTAACTGCGCATGCGCCAACCTATTGCTTTAATACTGCCATGAAACTAGCGAATTTCGTCTCGCAAAACTGCCATGGAAAGCACCGCTGTTCATGCACGTGTTACAATAGTATACACGGAGAAAAAAAAGTAGTTGGACGAACCAATAAATGGGTACCGACAATCATTCGAAAGAGTTGAAATAGCGTCATTACTCAGTGGTTTATGACAACTACTCAGTGGGTTATGACAACTACTTAGTGGGTTATGACAACTACTCAGTGGGTTATGACAACTACTCAGTGGGTTATGACAGCTACTCAGTGGGTTATGACGACTACTCAGTGGGTTATGACAGCTATTGTATTGGTGAAAACAGCACTGCGATTGGTTACAGGAGCGAGTTAGTTGTTGCAACTATTCAGCGATACAGCATATGCTGGAGATGGTTCTTCCAACTACTTTTTTCTTTCAGTGTATTACGCCACTAGGGAAGAAAAGTAGACTATGTCCAATCGCGTATAAGATTACCACCCGAGCCGAAGGCGAGGGTGGTAAACACGCGGTTGGGGATAGTCTACTTTCACTCCCCAGTGGAGTATACTATTTTTCACCATATCTGCAGCGGAAAGTTCGAAGTACGTAAACCCCGTAGGGCGGGAAGTCGAACTTTCCGCGCAGGTATGGTGAAAAAAAACCTTAACATATCGGTAGGACCGGAATTAAGTACTGCGATTTTCTATAAATCACTAACATTGATGGCTTTAGCACTGCTAATCGAAAACTGTCATTGCGAAATTGACAGATCGAACACATAACTGCCTACAAAAACATATAATTACCTATAGATTTCAACTTCAAGAGGTTAGATTTAAAATATATAAACTTTTTGCTAAGTTTATATCCAAATTGAAGGTTCAAATGCGAATAGGAATATTTCGACCTTCAAAGATTTTTCAGCGATAAACAGTATATACGACAGGGTTGCGAACTTTTGAGGTGACGTTGATAGGTTACAAATTGGTAAACAATAGACGATCGGAATCGAACATGTACAAAGAAGTGATCAGATCTCCAGACTTTATTATAAGTAATATTAAATAGAAATATGTTATATAGGAATTATTATTATTATCATTATTATATATATTCATGGCGTTTGACAAAACATTTCTGCATTTTTCTATCAATACGTTTATATATTCCAAACAAGAGCGACTATCATATTATTTTCTGATTAAATATAAATATAAACAAATAGAGTGAAATATAAATAAATATTCTCAGGAAACATAACAATAATTTTCAACACGTAGTAATTATACCATACGAATTGCATTGTAATCTTTACCTCATTTCCATGCGATCGTGTGTGATTATAAACATTCGGAGTGACACCGAACACAGAAGCGCTTTTACCATGGAATTGCCGATGATTGGAGCTATTGTTGTATTAGGTATTTCATCGAAATAGGTGTGTATGGAATATAAATAGGAGTTGGAGCGCACAGTATGCTGAGTATGCCCAGTCGCCGCGAGTTAATAATAAAAGCCGGATGAACCGCGAACGAGTTGGCGCGCGAGCCTTCAATGCACGACGATTCTTCCCATGCCTAATGACTTTTAATGCATCCAGAGGGCACAACGCTATACGCGACCGACATTGATGCGATATTATGGCTATGACGGAGAAGTTGATGGGCTACACTAACGCGGGTCACATACAAACGGCAAGCATTTTGTAAAAAAAAAAAGAAACAAATTGCCGGCTTCCGTTTAGGAACCTCTCTCGCTTTGGTGTCTCGTTGTTCGAAGCTCCACGAACAAAATCACATTAGAGCGGATGAGGCGGGGCAGCCATTTATTAACCTCTACAGCACACCTTTGCCTTGTCGCAAATGCTAAAGCAAATGCTATACAATCTCACTGACCCGTATTTGGAACTACCAATTTTATCATTTATTTTATCGTTTCAACCGATGACGTGTATAATATACGTTCTCAGAGGATTTTAATTCATCTAATCACTCGATAGATTGAACATAATGAAAGTACTTAAAAGACCATTACATATTCTTTGCATAATCTTACATAAATGAAAAATAATATTCGTTCCTCGTGGAGGAAGCTTTGTTTTTCTGCAAAAAAAAAAATTTTCGAGTTTTTTTACGTCAGTACACTCAAAATGGTCTAAAATGTCGAAAAAAGTGGTTTAGAAAAATGTATGTATGGATTCAAACTTACAAATCTCAAGATCAAAATTCAAACTTACATATCTCAATAACTGCTTTGACAATTGGGCTGAAATTTAGCATACATATGAAGCAGGTCTACGCCTTTGCTTGTGGTAATTTTCAAAAAAATTAAAAAATATGTTCAAGTTTTATTTGACTTTGCAATTTTCGAAAAATGTCTTTGTGCTCTCTAACATCCGCAAATTTGTAGCTACTGAGGTAAATAATTTTTTATGAATGAAGCTTTATTAACCTCTACAGCACACCTTGCCTTGTCGCAAATGCTAAAGCAAATGCTATACAATGTCACTGACCCGTATTTGGAATTACCAATTTTATCGTTTCAACCGATCACGTGTATAATATACGTTCTCTGAGTATTTTAATTCATCTAATCACTTGATAGATTGAGCATAATAAAAGTACTTAAAAGACCATTACATATTCCTCGCATAATCTTACATCAATGAAAAATAATATTGCATCCTCATGGAGGAAGCTTTGTTTTTGTCAAAAAAAAATTTTCGATGTTATTCATGTTAGTACAGAAAATGGTCTATAATGTGGAAAATAGTGGTTTAGAAAAAATGTATGCATGGATGGATGTTCAAAATTCAAACTTACATATCTCAAGAACTGCTTTAACAATCGGGCTGAAATTTAGCATACATATGAAGCAGGTCGACAGCTTTGTTTATGGCAATTTTCAAAAAAATTCAAACATATGTTCAAATTTTATTTGACTTTGCAATTTTCGATAAATGTCTGAACGCTCTCTAGCATCCGCAAATTTTTAGCTATTGAGCTAAATAACTTTTTATGAATAAAGCTATGTTAAAGGAGAATCGGTTTTGAATTTGGAATGAACCTGTAAAAAAAGTTCGATTTTATGGGATTTTGAATTTTTGCAAAAAATATTCGTTTTGCTCTAATTCACGTCAAATCTCACCAAATCAACTGAAAATTTCTGCGGATAAAAAATAATATTCACCGCTACTACTCACCAAATTTGGTCGCGATCGGTAAAGCCATTTGGATTTTATGTGATTTTTAATTTTTATAGAACTACATGGGTAACGAAAAAAAGTTGCAACGTAGAACTTTGCACATTGTTTCCTCATTCATTGTCATTTTTTACAAAACTTCCTCTATGAGGAAGCCAAAATTAATAAATAAGCTTACTCACTGAGCTGACTTTGTGAAAAATGAACATTAATGAGGAAGAAATGTGCAAAGTTCTACTTTTTTACGTAGCTAAGAGCAGGGCAAAATGGCAAAGTGCCATTTTTACCAGGTATGACCATTATGCCTCTATTTCATCGTGCCCTACTCTTCCCTATACACCGAGAGAAAAATATAGTTAAGACATCTAAAATAGTTTGGTAAAAACACCCAGACAACATAGTAAATGGGATCAATCTTGGAAGTTTGGAAATGTTTACTTATACTGTGAATAGAAACGCGATGCACGCGGAGGGGCGCTCGCGAAACGTCTGGGCATTTTCGGGCAACTTTGAGGTTATGACGGCAAACGTTGAACGATCGACGCTACACGGGAGCTGTATATCTTTCGTACATCTCATGTCGTACTAAACTACAGACATTTTGCAGGCTGTCAATAGATTTTGCGTTATTTTTCGTAACGTGAATTGCTTTAACCTCTATGCGTATGAAGATTATTCCGAACATTTGTGGGCGCAAAATATAGGGAAGTATGAGATGCGTTGTATACGCTAGTAAAGTATCTCCGAAGCGCGATGTGCGCGCCTCTCGTACCCGGTACTCCAAACTTTAGGTAACGGATTCACAAGCTCTCATTGGCTGCTTATCAAATTGTGGGGAACCCGACTATGTTAGGGGCACTCCCATAACACACTGCTTGCTTTGCACGCCAATCAACATTCTCTATCGAATCAGCTGTGTTACTGAAAGTTGCGGATAGCGGCCGCGGCGTGGCGCCTTCGGCGATACTTTGCTAGCGTATAGCGTTGTACACGGAAAAAAAGGCTTGGTTGGAACTACCAAGTGCCATAGTTATATATGCGCCAGACAATTAATTGGTTAGACCAACCAAGTAATTTGTTAGGCTACCAATTTCTTGGTTGGTCTAACCAAGAAATTGGTAGCCTAACAAATTACTTGGTTGGTCTAACCAATTAATTGTTTGGCGCATATACAACCATAGCACTTGGTTGTTTCAACCAAGCCTTTCTTTCCGTGTACAGCAGGCGATATAGTACAGCGGGCGACGCCTAATAAATCTTTGTGTGTCTCTGAAAAAATGCCATTTTTTCACTTTGGATCCCGATTACTATACGAATCTGGGAATGAGTACTATATTTTTCTCTCGGTGTATATGTAAAAGAAATTAATTGGATTTATATTTTTATAAAAATCAACCGATTATTTAAGTGTTTATTGCGTAAGGAGAATCAATTTGTCTTTCTTGATAGAGAATAATTTAAAACTTAAGCACCCAGTACAAGTTATAATATAATCGGCACACGTACCACGCGTGCCTGATGCGCGCAAAAACATATTTTTCATTGCGTTCCAGGAAACTGGCGAGTCCGGGCGCGCTTATTAAGGATCGGATGTACTATGCGCCAGACGCTCGCATCAATTTCCGAGTAAAGGGAACGTGCGACGAATATGCACACGCCGTAGGTATACACATAGGTGCTCGTTCATGTCTCGTTATAATACAGCATACATCTTATTCTCTGCGTATCAAGCGATTTCTTCGGATCCCAAAAGTTCTTGGAGAAAGCCTCTCTTCGCTTGCCGGCACAAAATTACGTCATAAAAACCGAATCCATCTACCGATTTTCATTAAATTGTGTATCTAACATCACTAATGATCACACCATTCTTATAAAAATTATGAGCACGCTATTTCAAATTTTGCGAAAGTTAAGACAATATTGCAATTTTATTCGATAATTCAAAAAAACGTGACATCGTAATTTGTGTATACAATTTATCAAAAAATTCAACGAGCAAGCGTCAGCTCAAGAAAAGTTCACTTTTCTGAACGGAGGACTGAAAATATTTAAAAAATACCCAAATGACAAGACCCGTGCAGAAATTAGTTCGGGCAGCCGTGATTAAGTAAGGGGCCTTTTTAGGTATAAACGTGGCATCCACAATAGGGAATCCACTCTAGAACGCTATTAGGCTCAATAGAGGCGGCCACGACAAACTTCGGGGCCTAATCACGCTTAAATGTGGAACCCTCACTAGGGTCGCCCCTATTGAGCCTCTAAAGGCCCGTACTTTCAAGCGTGACTAGCCTAGTAGGGCCCCTACTATAATTAGGGCCATCTAGAAAGGGCCGAGTTGGAGCCCCAACTATATTTCTGGACGGGGATGCGTTGTATTTTTCGCGTTATGAGCTATATTAATGAGAAACTAATTTTATAATTTTCAAACGAATTCACGAATACAATTTGTAAATTGGAGCAATTTTTCAACCGCGGGCGATCATCAATCGTACACACACACACACCTGTATATTTGCGTTTGTGAAAACTACGTGGGAACTAGCGAATAATTATATTATCCTGCCAGCTGTAATTTACCTAGTATCTGTTATACATTCAAGTCCTAGTATTGGAGACGCGAGCTGAAGAGCCAACATTGCTAACCATTAAGTTTGTGCCTTCCGGATACTCTTGATGGAAATTATTCATTTCACACCACGAATTTCGATGCCTCCAGCTCGGAATCTCTCTCATTCTTTAGCTCGTCCTAAATGACGTTGCCTCTCTTCAAGAAATAATGTTCTCTCAGACTCGTGGAAGCAGCCGCTTCGGATATTAGCATAACGCTGTTAAATAATACATCACTTTTCAGTTTTTGGACAATTCTAAAACGAACATTGGGAAACTGGAGTTTTTTCAAGCGTGAGCTCGCGAAAAAAGTGCACTTTTCTGGATGGAGGTCTGAAAATATTTTTAAAGCACACAAATGACAAGATGTGTTATATCTTTCACGTATGAGTGATATTCATGAGCAGCAAAATTTAATAATTTTCAAACCAAGGAATTTGTGAATTACAGCAATTTTTCAAAACGTCATTGGAAAATTGTAGTTTTCGCAAGCATCAACTCGCGAAAAGTCCACTTTTCTGGATGGAGGACTGAAAATATTTTTAACACACACAAATGACAAGATGTGTTGTATTTTTCACGTTTTTAAATATATTCATGAGAAGTTAATTTTATCATTTTCAAACGAAGGAATTTGTGATTTATAGAAAATTTTTCAAGCCTGGGCTATCATCAATCGTACATACACCTGTATTTTCGCTTTTGTCAAAACTACGTGAGAACTATCGAATAATTATATTATCCCGGCAGCTGTAATTTACCTAGTATCTGTTATACCTTCAAGTTCAAGTATTGCAAACGTTGGCCGAAGAGCCGACTCTTAATGGAAATTATTCATTTCACACCACGAATTTCGAAGCCTCTAGCTCCGATTCTCTTTCTCTTCAGCTCATCCTGAACGTCGTTGCCTCTCTTCAAGAAATAATGTTCTCTCGCACTCGTGGAAGCAGCCGCTCCGAATATTAGCATAACGCTCTTAAATAATATATCACTTGCCAGTTTTTTGATATTTCCAAAAGGACATTGCGAAACTGCAATTTTCGCAAAGCGTCAGCTCGCGAAAAGAGCACTTTTCTGAACGGATGACTGAAAATATTTTCAAAACAGCTATATTCATAAGAAGCTAATTTTATAATTTTTAAACAAAAGAATTTGTGAATCACAGCAATTTTTCAATCGTACACAAACCTGTATTATCGCTTTTGTGAAAACTACGTGGGAACTAGCGAATAATTACATTATCCTGCCAGCTGTAATTTACCTAGTATCTGTTTTACCTTTAAGTTCCAGTATTGCAAACGTTGGCCGAGGAGCTGACTCTTGATGGAAATTATTCATTTCACACCACGAATTTCGATGCCTCTAGCTCGGATTCTCTCTCACTCTTCAGCTCATCCTGAACGTCGTTGCCTCTCTTCAAGAAATAATGTTCTCTCGCACTCGTGCAGGCAGCCGCTCCGAATATTAGCATAATGCTCTTAAATAATATATCATTTTCCAGTTTTTCGGTTTCTAATGAAATTTCCAAAACGAACATTGAGAAACCATAGTTTTCGCAAAGTATCAGCTCGCGAAAAGGCCACTTTTCTGAAAATATTTTTTTAACAGATATATTCATAAGAAGCTAATTTTATAATTTTCAAACGAATTCACGAAACAATTTGTGAAATACGGCTTTTTTTCAATCGTACATAAACTTGTATTTTTGCTTTTGTGAAAACTACGTGGGAACTAGCGAATAATAATTACATTATCCTGCCAGCTGTAATTTACCTAGTATCTGTTATACCTTCAAGTTCCAGTATTGCAAACGTTGGCCGAAGAGCCGACTCTTGATGGAAATTATTCATTTCACACCACGAATTTCGATGCCTCTAGCTCGGATTCTCTCTCACTCTTCAGCCCGTACTGAACGTCGTTGCCTCTCTTCAAGAAATAATGTTCTCTTGCACTCGTGCAAACAGCAGCTACGGGTATTAGCATAACGCTCTTAAATAATCCATCATTGTCCAGTTTTTCGACATTTTCAAAACGGCATTGGAAAACTATAATTTTGCAAAGCGTCAGCTCGCGAAAAGAGCACTTTTCTGGACGGATGACTGAAAATATTTCCTAAACAGCTATATTCATAAGAAGCTAATTTTATAATTTTCAAATGAATTCACGAAACAATTTCTAAAATACGGCAATTTTTCAATCGTATATAAACCTGTATTTTTGCTTTTGTGAAAATTACGTGGGAACTAGCGAATAATTATATTATCCTGGCAGGTGTAATTTACCTAGTATCTGTTATACCTTCAAGTTCCAGTATTGCAAACGTTGGCCGAAGAGCCGACTCTTGATGGAAATTATTCATTTCACACCACGAATTTCGATGCCTCTAGTTCGGATTCTCTCTCACTCTTCAGCCCGTACTAAACGTCGTTGCCTCTCTTCAAGAAATAATGTTCTCTTGCACTCGTACAAACAGCAGCTACGGGTATTAGCATAACGCTCTTAAATAATCCATCATTGTCCAGTTTTTCGACATTTTCAAAACGGCATTGGAAAACTATAATTTCGCAAAGCGTCAGCTCGTGAAAAGAGCACTTTTCTGAACGGATGACCGAAAATATTTTCAAAACAGCTATATTCATAAGAAGTTAATTTTATAATTTTCAAACGAATTCACGAAACAATTTGTGAAATACGGCAATTTTTCAATCGTACACAAACCTGTATTTTTGCTTTTGTGAAAATTACGTGGGAACTAGCGAATAATTATATTATCCTGGTAGGTGTAATTTACCTAGTATCTGTTATACCTTGAAGTTCCAGTATTGCAAACGTTGGCCGAAGAGCCGACTCTTGATGGAAATTATTCATTTCACACCACGAATTTCGATGCCTCTAGCTCGGATTCTCTCTCACTCTTCAGCTCATCCTGAACGTTGTTGCCTCTCTTCAAGAAATAATGTTCTCTCGCACTCGTGCAAGCAGCCGCTACGGGTATTAGCATAACGCTCTTAAATAATCCATCATTGTCCAGTTTTTCGACATTTTCAAAACGGCATTGGAAAACTATAATTTCGCAAAGCGTCAGCTCGCAAAAAGAGCACTTTTCTGGGCGGATGACTGAAAATATTTCCTAAACAGCTATATTCATAAGAAGCTAATTTTATAAGTTTCAAACGAATTCACGAAACAATTTGTGAAATACGGCAATTTTTCAATCGTACATAAACCTGTATTTTTGCTTTTGTGAAAATTACGTGGGAACTAGCGAATAATTATATTATCCTGGCAGGTGTAATTTACCTAGTATCTGTTATACCTTCAAGTTCCAGTATTGCAAATGTTGGCCGATGAGCCGACTCTTGATGGAAATTATTCATTTCACACCACGAATTTCGATGCCTCTAGCTCGGATTCTCTCTCACTCTTCAGCTCATCCTGAACGTTGTTGCCTCTCTTCAAGAAATAATGTTCTCTCGCACTCGTGCAAGCAGCCGCTCCGAATATTAGCATAATGCTCTTAAATAATATATCATTTTTCAGTTTTTCGGTTTCTAATGAAATTTCCAAAACGAACATTGAGAAACCATAGTTTTCGCAAAGTATCAGCTCGCGATATAAATATTTTTTAAACAGATATATTTTTTGAACAGATATATTCATGAGAAGCTAATTTTATAATTTTCAAATGAATTCACGAAACAATTTCTGAAATACGGCAATTTTTCAATCGTACACAAACCTGTATTTTCGCTTTTGTGAAAATTACGTGGGAACTAGCGAATAATTATATTATCCTGGCAGGTGTAATTTACCTAGTATCTGTTATACCTTGAAGTTCCAGTATTGCAAACGTTGGCCGAAGAGCCGACTCTTGATGGAAATTATTCATTTCACACCACGAATTTCGATGCCTCTAGCTCGGATTCTCTCTCACTCTTCAGCCCGTACTGAACGTCGTTGCCTCTCTTCAAGAAATAATGTTCTCTCGCACTCGTGCAAACAGCCGCTACGGGTATTAGCATAACGCTCTTAAATAATCCATGATTGTCCAGTTTTTGGACATTTTCAAAACGGCATTGGAAAACTATAATTTTCGCAAAGCGTCAGCTCGCAAAAAGAGCACTTTTCTGGACGGATGACTGAAAATATTTTCAAAACAGCTATATTCATAAGAAGCTAATTTTATAATTTTCAAACAAAGGAATTTGTGAATTACAGCAATTTTTCAATCTTACACAAACCGGTATTTTCGCTTTTGTGAAAACTACGTGGGAACTAGGGAATAATTATATTATCCTGGCAGGTGTAATTTACCTAGTATCTGTTATACCTTAAAGTTCCAGTATTGCAAACGTTGGCCGAAGAGCCGACTCTTGATGGAAATTATTCATTTCACACCACGAATTTCGATGCCTCTAGCTCGGATTCTCTCTCACTCTTCAGCCCGTACTGAACGTCGTTGCCTCTCTTCGAGAAATAATGTTCTCTCGCACTCGTGCAAGCAGCCGCTACGGGTATTAGCATAACGCTCTTAAATAATATATCACTGGTGGTGGAAGAGGCGATGTAGGTGCGAAGGTGTGTTATATATATCCTAGGACGTCTGCTGCTGCTGGTTGGTGCTTTTGCTTTTGCTGATGCTTCTGTGGTGTCGAGAGGCATCGGGCGAAGCGTAGATAAGTAACTTCCTGGGTTGCACGAGAGCCACTTACATATACAGGTATATGTGAACTATCCTTCACTATATACTATATTATATATATATATATATTTAAAGCTATAAGGTAAACGTATACATATGACTATATTGCATACATAGTTGCTATACGTACAGTGCTGATGCCGCGTAACCACAACGTAACCACGGTGTTAATAGCGTGGGTACATGCTGTTGGTAAGTTCGTCAATGCTAACCGCGGAACCCGTGGCAGGAAGATAGGTTCTCTATTTAAACTTCGCCTTAGTCCTTTTTATCAAACTTCGGATATAACCCAAGTAAAAAAATTATATATAGTCCGCGACGTATGGAATTGGGCATATATAGTCTGTATAAACTTTATATACAATCTATATGCAATTTATATATAAGGGTAACTGCCCAAGTAAAAAAATTATATATATAGAGTATATAAAATATATATATAGTTTTAAACATAGAATTGCGCATATATAGTTTTTATAAAATCTATATACAATTTATATACAATTCATACATAAACCCAACTTTACAGGTGATTATATATAAATTGCATATAGATTGTATATAGAGTTTATACAGACTATATGTGCCCAATTCCATATGTCGGACTATATATAATTTTTTTACTTGGGTGTGACGTTGGGTTTATGTATAAATTGTATATAGATTACATATAGAGCGTATGTAGACTATATATGCCCAATTCTATGTTTAAAACTATATATATTTTTATATACTCTATATATACTTTTTTTACTTGGGAATTAAATGAACTTTTTAAAATTACGATATGGACGTCCATAATTTCGAATGATAAATATTGACTGTAAAATTGTCTTTATAGTTACGGTTTTGTAATAATTATCTGCAATTTTTATAGACACTCAACTTAAAAAAAGAAATTGATAAACAAAACAGACATGAAATTAAAAGAAAATTTTGTTTGGAAAATTGAAACATATGAGTAATAGATTTAAATATAAATGGAGAAACATTTTTGTCCATTTAGAAATTTTCTGTGCGAGCACTTTAAACATTTTTTTATAAGCACTACAGAACGTTATTATTAAGCAGTAATTGTAGATGAATAATGTCGATACTTTTATTTCATCGAGTAATTACGAAGGGTCAGAATTGAAGAAATGGAATTGTTTTCGCATTTTTGTTGGTAAGTTCGTCAATGATTACCGCGGATTCCGTGGCAGGACGATAGATTCTCTATTTAAACTTCGTCTTAGTCCTTTTTATCAAATAGGTGCGGGTATTAATGCATTGTTTAAAATTACGACAGAATTGTGGACCTCCGTCATTTCGAATGATAAACATTCATCAAAAATTGACTTCATAGCTATTGTTTTGTAATCCTCATTTGCAACTTTTATAGACACTTATCATTTTTTTTTTTTAATTAATAAAAAAAAATATAAAATTTCTCGAAAATTTAAACATATACGTAATACATTTAAATATAAACAGAGGAAAATTTATAAATCGTTTATGTCCATTTTGATTTTTTATGTTAACATTTCGTCCATTTATAAATCATTTATGCAAACTAACATTTTTTATTTCCATGAAATCTAATTAAAATATTAATTTTATGAAATTTGATTCCATGAAATTTAAAATTATGCACTTAAATTTTTTTATACGCATTGCAGGACGCTATGAAGTATTAATTGTGAATAAATAATGCTATTACTTTTATTTCACCAAATAATGGCAGCTATTCTGAAAAAATTGAAGAAATGGAATTATCTTTGATCATGTTTTAAGATTTTACCCAAACGACAATTCACCATTGTTTATAGAGCACATCATGAAAACATAAAAATTCCATATAGAAGTGAAAAAATAAAATAAAACTTCAAGTTTATTCACTGAATGTATTACGAAAGTTGCTCACACCGAGCGAAAACTTCTTAAATGAAGTCAACGGAATTTACTTTAAGCGGCCGAAATTCGGTTGGCTCCATTTAGGAAGTTTTCGCCCATCGTGAGTAGCTTCATAATTATATACTCAGTGAAATAAATGTAAAATTGTTTTTTCCTGCACTTCCATGTAGAGCTTAGGAAGTTTTCGCCCACCACGAGTAGCTTCATAATTATATACTCAGTGAAATAAATGTAAAATTGTATTTTCCTGCCCTCACGTGTAGAATTTTTAAGTTTTCGAGAACAACTTAGTATGCTTCATAGTTCGCTAAGAACAGTAATTGACTTAAAATCTCAAAAATTCGAATTCATGATATTCAAGTAACGTCAATTATATTTTAAACCCCTTAATGGCCCAGACCATTTCCCTAAGGAAAAAAAAATTGCTTCTTAAATATGGTTCACTTAATTAAAGTACTTAAAAAAATAGAAAATTTGAAAGAAGTAAAATGAAAATCCGCCTTACATTTTTAACAAGAATTCCACCATTTGTAATTTTTTCCCCGATTTTCCAATCTGAATTAGACAAAATGTTTTCGAGCACAACTTTGTGTGTCCCGAAGTCCGAAAGAAACAGAATTACATTGGTTTTATTTTTTAAATGTTAATTATATTTGCTAAAACCATAAAATATGGACGTTCCTCCTGGGAATTATAATAATGGTTCATCCAACTATTTTCTTATATTTGCTATAACCATAAAATATAGACGTTCCTCTTGGGAATTATAGTTTATAGTTAGATTATCGTCGGTCTAACTATATTTTTATTTAAATTACCAGATTTTTGTCTCAGTGTACAGTCATTTTTCTCAGTGTAAGGTATATACATTTAAAGTGACTTGAAGTTGCGACCGATTGGATGAACAAATGATAAAGAATCGATTGAAATCGTACTCCATAATTATCAGATGAGGTGAATACTTTTTTCCATGCACAGTGGGAATTTTATTTGCCGTGCGAAATTGTTACCTACGTAACAATTGGAATATCGATTTAGTGGCAATAACAGCGTCAATGACGGACTCGACTCACCGCGTGGTATTTTGTATTACAGGTATACGCGATGATACATCCATGTGACAAACTGGTCGCGGGTCCGATCCCGGCAGGCCACGAACCCCGGATACTCCGGTATTATGATAGTTGCGGTGGACCTCTTTCCTGTCGCGTTGAACCACCGTCGACCATCCAGCCAGTCAGTTCCCACCCGTAAAGTTGGTTTTACGTGGACGGGAAGTGAAATATCGTGTGTCCGCCATATCATTCATTCATCCTAAGCGACACGATACTCTTTACTATCTTCTTCTTTTTGTTTTCCTGTTCTTATATTCCTTATGCTTTCACTTTTTTTTTCATAACGCAGACATGTAGTATATTTATGACCGAGAGTTCACTGCGGTCATGAATATAATACGTCTTTGCGATGTTGAAAACAAGATTTGGAACTGAAGTCGCGTGGAAGAAAAAAAATTGGTTTAATTGACTCTAAACGACAAAATTGGTTGGGACTAGTTGGTTACAGAAACAAATTACTGATTTTGGAGCGACAAACCAGTTGGATAGGCCAGCAAATTAATTGATTGGGACTAGTTGGTTACAGGAACAAATCAGTTATTTAGGGCGACAAACCAGTTGGATGGGCCAGAAAATTAATAGGCTGGGACTGGTTGGTTACAGAACCAAATCAGTTATTTGCGCCGACAAGTCAGTTGGATGTGCCAACAAATTAATTGGTTGGGACTAGTTGGTTACAAAAACAAATCAGTTATTTGGAGGCGACAAACCAGTTGGATGAGTCAGCAAATTTATTGGTTGGGACTAGTTGGATACCGAAACAAATAAGTTAATTGGGGCGTCAAACCAGTTGGATGGGCCAGCAAATTAATTAATTGGGACTAGTTGTTTACAGGAACAAATCAGTTATTTGGGGCGACAAACCAGTTGGATGGGCCAAAACATTTATTGGTTGGGACTAGTTGGATACAGAAACAAATAAGCTATTTGGGGCGTCAAACCAGATGGATGGGCCAGCAAATTAATTAATTGGGACTAGTTGGTTACAGGAACAAATCAGTTAGTTGGGGCGACAAACCAGTTGGGTGGGCCAGCAAATTTATTAGTTGGGACTAGTTGGATACAGAAACAAATAAGTTATTTGGGGCGTCAAACCAGTTGGATGGGCCAGCAAATTAATTGATTGGGATTAGTTGGTTACAGGAACAAATCAGTTATTTGCAGCGACAAACCAGTTGAATGGGCTAGAAAATTAATTGGCTGGGACTAGTTGGTTACAGAACCAAATCAGTTAGTTGGGGCGACAAGTCAGTTGGATGTGCCAGCGAATTAATTGGTTGGGACTAGTTGGTTACAGAAACCAATCAGTTATTTGGGGTGACAAACCAGTTGGATGGGCCAGCAAATTAATTGATTAGCAACTAACGAATTGGGTGTCACAACCAATTAGTTTGTCGGTTCAACCAAAAAATTGGTTGACCTAGCCAATTTAGTCGCTTGGAGCGTACTTAGCCATGCGAATGGTTGGAGCAACCAATTATTCCTCTCCGTGCGGCAATTCAGTTTTTCGTAAAAAGTAAAATAACTAATATCCCGGATAGAAAACAAAAAATCGAGAGTTGCTCAACGATCATGGACATGGACGATCTTTGTCATAGACGTTTCTTTTTTGGTTTTGCGATTTAAGAAATTTGCGTACGCAAGAAATGCTTGAATTTTGATGGAAACGAGTGAAAGGATCACACAGAATGGAAATCAAGAGCATGATAGTGAAATGGCGGTTAAGGGGAAGAGAAAAGGTGCTGGTTGAAACGGACATTAGCAGCACTCGACTATTTTTCTACTCCTTGGCAGCGGAAGGGAAGCCGCGGGAGGCAAAAGCGATAGCATCGGATCTGATCCCCTTACCCACCGCGACTTAACTTATAAGGTAAAGCTTGTAGGCATGCGTATCGCACAGAAATAAGTTGGTCCCCCTATAAACTTCTTCGTTGCCAGTGAAACGACCCTGATGTGCAACTATCACTCCGGGTAGGCCATTACAATAATCCTTATTGTTTGATTGAGCTAAAACAGAGATAAATTTAAGTCTTATATTGCAAAAGGTGAAAGCTCGACAAACGTCAGATACGCTCATCCGGATGCAGAAATTTCGACAGGGATCCGACTGGATCCTGCCTGGATTACCACCTTTCCGAGTAGAAATTTGGAGCGTTACATTAGGCGTTAATTTGGTGCTGCTTAGGCCCTACTAGGGCCTTCCCATCGCTCGGTCCGGGCCTAATTTGTGCCTGATAAAACGCTAAAAATTTCTTTTTCCACTGGATTCCTATCGGGATCCCGAACTGGGATCCGAACTGGTGTCTGATTGAATTTCAATCATAAGATGGGAATTCTAGACAGGACCTAGCTTGATTCTAGTCCAAATCTATTAAGGACTTATAAAGACCTAAAATCAGGGTTGTATTTGATTACCTGTTTGATTAATTATTTCGCAGATATTTTAAGAGTCATCATTCTTCCAGATTATTTTAACGTATTGATAAAAAAATATTTATTTCTACACAAGAATCATGAAAGTTTATTACAGCATTTCATAAAAATAAAAGGGTGGTCATTTGTTTTCCCATTACGTATTATCTATTATTATTTATTTATGATGCTGTTAAGCAAAGCTAAAAGTAAAAATTTTTTCTTGACAAACTGTTTCCACGACTTTTTACCAATAGATAAAATATTTAAAAAAAATGGTAGGCATTAATTTACTTACATCATAAGTAAAATACTTGGTACTTTTGCCCAGCACTGAGATATTGTGACCAGCGGTACTACAATTTTTCACGTTTTATACTACACTATTGTCTCTTCGAAGAAACAATACAAAATACTTTAATTCAAAGGATTATTAAACGCAGGCGCTTCTTTAAAATTGAATAAATATAATTAACGACGATCAGAGATTAAATCGTTTAATTACTCCTACGAAGAATTATTAAAATTCAATGTAAATCAATGATTACTCAAAGTTATTAATAATCATTACAAAGTCGTGAAAATATTAATTTCTGTACAGTAACAAATGATTGGCAAAATATGACACCCAGAAAAAAGATTTGGTAATATTAACTAAAATTATGTATTCAACATTTAATTATTTCAATCGACGAAAATTTACTTTCCCTCCAACAAATATGTATTTCATTCAATTTTTCAGTTTTTTAAATTTCTAAGATATTTATTTATTTGAATCAACTTTCACTGTGCAGCGGACACTAAAAAAATATTTTATTTATTGCCACTAAATACTTTCTTAATCCGGAAAAAGGATCTAGTTAAGACGACCAAATACATGTGTTAGATATTTTTAAATAAAATCAATTAGAACTATCTTATAACCCAATATACATTTATTCCCTTTCATCATTGAAGTTTACTATTATCAACATGCAACATTTATCGATTTGATTTAATTCTTGTCGTATACATATATAAAAATTAATATTCTTTAAATCGTCAGTGTGGCTCGACGGTCCCCAGAGTTAAGCAGCATTATTTGCTGTCATAACTTGGATGGGTGACCGCTCAGCCGCGCACTCATTTGCGCGCTAACTGCTGAGCCGGAGGTAGTTTCTGAGCTTCTAAGGGATAAGTGAGGAATATCCCAAAAAATAAAAAAAAGGATGCATAGTAGAACCTTGCATATTGCTTCCTCATTATTTTTCGCTTCTTACAAAGCTACCTCTATGAGGAAGTATGTTATTCGATTTTTGGCTTCCTCATAGAGGAAGCTTCGTAAAACGCGAAAAATAATGAGGAAGCAATGTGTAAGGTTCTACTTTGCATCCTTGTTTTAATTAGATAAATATACATGTTGTGGATTCGCCTTTTCTATTTCGTTATTACGTTATTTCGAGATTATTAGAGTGTTTCCGAAAGTGAATGTGATAATGTATATTTTTAAAAATAATTCAACATTCCATAAAATCAAAAATTTCATACCGTTCGTCACTAAATTGTACATATATAATGGCTGAATATTGTTTCATTTATATACAAAATTTGAGCTCGCTATCTTAAGTTTTGCAAAAGTTACAATAGAGCGATAATGTCAATTTTTTGAAAAATTCAAAATATCATAAAATTTTAACGGTTCAACCGATCTTAACCAAATTCAATAGCGATCACCGGCGTATGAAAGCTCACATTCATACCAATTTTAAGATTAATATCTCGAAAATTGAAAGACTTATCGCGTAAATAGACATTTTTCAAAAAATTAAAAAACGCGTAATAATTTAACGATGAAGTGGATTTTAACAAAAAATCTGTATGAACGATGAGGCTTGATCCCTCTATCTATGGTCCAAATTTCAGCTTGATATCTCAAGGCATTCCCGAGTTATAAAGGTTTACATTTTTCGGTGGCGTAACATACACACATACACACACACACACATACACACATACAGACATTTTTTCTGAATCACTTTTCTCGACGTTTTGGCCCATTCTGAGTGTACTGACATGAAAATCTCGAAAAAAAAATTTTCATAAAAACAAAGCTTCCTCTATGAGGAAGCAAAACAAAAAAGTATTTTTTAATCAACATCATACCTGTCGACCCAAATAAATATTTCTTAGATTTGTATATATTTACTATTTTATAAGTATATTAATTACAAATAAAAAAATTTATTTGAAGTGAATGGAAGTCTAGTAGGTCGGCATCCAAATAAGAAATTTTATTTCCCATGCGTAGATTTTAGTCCCATTAACAAGATCTTTATTCTAGGTGAATGTAAGGCAATAAAAATTATAATTATAATTATAATTAAAATTTGCAATATACAGACCAAAGTCATCATGTATATTTTTTTTCAATAAATCACAATTACGACTTCTATTTTTCAACGTATTTTCAGTGCTCTTTAATTCGAAAAAATTCATGTTATAATTACGAAAAAAATACTTCTCAGTTTCCTAATTATAAAATAGATTTCCCCGAGCATTATCCAATTCGCAACTGGTCAAGAGTTCTTGAGTACGTAGCTTCCTATTACGATGATTCTCCCGAGCGTCTGGATTGATTTACGTGTCCGGATGGTGGTATATAGTGCAACATATACAATACCGTGTGTAAAGCTCGCGTTTCTTCTGACGTTTACTCGAGCCGTCGCTCTCGGCGTTCTGCAATTAGATTTTCCAAGTTTAAGTCACGATTGCGAGGCCCACAAACGTTTTAACGGAGTGAAAGAGAGAAAGATGCCTTCCCGCATAATACTGACATTTATAACGCGGACATATCTACCCCTTTACTCGTGTACCCATCATGAGAAAGCGTGAGCCGCTCAGCCCGCTTATCGTGGCGTGAATGTATAATAAGCGACGCGGTGCTGCTCGCGACTCGCCGATGTAACAGTGTGTAACCTACCACCGTCGCACAAGCCCAACGGGGCCAACCCCCTTTAAGCCCCGTATGCGTTTACGTGTTTGATCTACGATCTTCTGCCGATCTTATCCCTCCCCGCTCCTCTTTCTCTCACTCCTACCGATCAACGAAAGCCACACGAGGCGCAACACGGACGATCGTGCCAACGATAACGTAAAATGAAAAATATGGTTTACCTCGTAAAGCCAATTTGTAACATCCTCGACGCTCGTTCCGTCAGATAGATAGATATATATGTATATATATATATATATATATATCACGCAACGAAATGTGTATACATATATTTACGATAAATTTATTGGGCTCGTCACGATCTCTACAGGATCTGACATATAATCGACCCTTATCTCTATTATCTTTGATTTGAACATGATTTTAAACTTCGTCAGCTGGAACTTGATATGCACTCTACATATTACGTATACTGCACTTGGGTTTATTTTTTTTTTCGATTCTTGGACGAAGTTTTAGTTTTGTCTAATGTTTAAGTAAAAGTAAGTTAACAGATGTTAAAATCATGATAACAAGCACATATAATATTGAGAAATTTCGTGAAATTTCGTGAAACCCCTTTTTCGTTCTACACTGAGAAAACGATTTGGTTGAACTTACAAAGATTAGGTTAGAAAAATTTCGTATGTATAATAAATTTATTGGTTAACTTTACCAAGGATTTGGAACCAACTATTTTCTCAAAACGTATTTTCCTTCCAATATTTATATTTTATACGCCATTGGCATTGAGGAATAGACATCTTTCGAGTGGAATTGCATAAAAAATATTTTTTACTCCATAATTATGATAAAAATTTCGAAATAAAATAATTACCTTACATTGGCAATGATAATTCACAATATAAATCTCAATATGAGTCTATGATACTAACGTGTTTTCACAGTTTTTGGAACTTCAATAAAAAGTTGTAAAGTAATATATAAATATAACAATGTGTCTCCCACCGTCGTATATAGATAAAACTGATTTAAACCAAGTGAAGACCTTTTTTTTAAATTTCATTTAGTTACCAGTCAACTAGACTAACAAAAATCCTGTTTTTAAAAAAGTAGCAGTAAATTATTTTCAACAACACTCAATTATGATATAAAATTTTGTTTATAATATAGCAACATTAACCTTTTGACTCAAAAATCTTAACTCAAATTTTTTTCCAATAGTACAACACTCGAATGAGTATAACATGTGAATTTATGCTTTTATCGCCGATTGAGTCGGTTTATTTCCATATCTCATTTTTGTATGAAAAATATTGTGATTTATGAAAAAATTATTATTCGGATAATAGAATATGGCAGAATGTGCGATCGTCAACCTTTTATCTCAAATTTTTTTAAATACTGCTACTTTCGAATAAGTATAACATGTAAATTTATGTCTTTAGCGACGATTGAGTCGGTTTATTTCCATATCTCATTTTTGTATGAATAATATTGTGATTTAAGAAAAAAATCATTATTCGAATAATAGAATATGACAGAATGTGCCATCGTCAACCTTTTGTCTCAAATTTAAAAAAAAAGCTACTTTCGAATGAACATAACAAGTAAATTTATGTTTTTAGCGACGATTGAGTCGGTTTATTTCCATATCTCATTTTTTTATGAATAATATTGTGATTTAAGAAAAAATAATTATTCGGATAATAGAACATGACAGAATGTGCCATCGTCAACCTTTTATCTCAATTTTTTTTAAATAGTGCCACATTTGAATAAGTGTAACATGTAAATTTATGTTTTTAGCGACGATTGAGTCGGTTTATTTCCATGTCTCATTTTTGTAAGAAAAATATTGTAATTTGAGAAAAATCATTATTCAGATAATAGAATATGACAGAATATGTAATTGTCAACCTTTTATCTCAAATTTTTTAAAATACTGTCACTTTCGAATAAGTATAACATGTAAATTTATGTTTTTAGCGACGATTGAGTCGGTCTATTTCCATATCTCATTTTTGTATGAAAAATATTGTGATTTAAGAAAAAATTATTATACGAATAATAGAATATGACAGAATGTGCCATCGATAATCTTTTATCTCAAATTTTTAAAAATACTGCCACTTTCGAATAAGTATAACATGTAAATTTATGTTTTTAGCGACGATTGAGTCGGTTTATTTCCATATCTCATTTTTGTATGAATAATATTGTGATTTAAGAAAAAATCATTATTCGAATAATAGAATATGACAGAATGTGCCATCGTCAACCTTTTGTCTCAAATTTAAAAAATAGTGCTACTTTCGAATGAGCATAACAAGTAAATTTATGGTTTTAGCGACGATTGAGTCGGTTTATTTCCATATCTCATTTTTGTATGAATAATATTGTGATTTATGAAAAAATTATTATCCGGATAATAGAATATGACAGAATGTGCCATCGTCAACCTTTTATCTCAAATTTTTTTAAATAGTGCTACATTTGAATAAGTATAAGATGTAAATTTATGTTTTTAGCGACGATTGAGTCGGTTTATTTCCATATCTCATTTTGGTATGAATAATATTGTGATTTAAGAAAAAATTATTATTCGAATAATAGAATATGACAGAATGTGCCATCGTCAACCTCTTGTCTCAAATTTAAAAAAATAGTGCTACATTTGAATGAGTATAACATGTAAATTTATGTTTTTAGCGACGATTTAGTCGGTTTACTTCCATATCTCATTTTTGTATGAATAATATTGTGATTTAAGAAAAAATGATTATTCGAATAATAGAATATGACAGAATGTGCCATCGTCAACCTCTGGTCTCAAATTTAAAAAAATAGTGCTACATTTGAATGAGTATAACATGTAAATTTATGTTTTTAGCGACGATTTAGTCGGTTTACTTCCATATCTCATTTTTGTATGAATAATATTGTGATTTAAGAAAATATAATTATTCGGATAATAGAATATGACAGAATATGCGATCGTCAACAATAAGACGCTGCAATACTGCATGTTTCTTGGCCGTATGCCTACGCTTTATAGTAGGCAGTAGATACAGGCGATAATTCGTCGAGAGTTATCTCTGGATATAGTATTTGTTGCTTCAGCCGAGTTTGCCGAGTTAATAACGTGGGTTTATTTAACTCGTGTCTCACGCATATAGTAACGGGCTTGGTAGCTACGTCAGACGTTGAGCTTTGTTGGTGGTGCGCTGTTGCTGCTTCATCACATCGAACTGTACACGCTGTTTAGTAACAGTCATAACACGCACGGCATCTCATCCTGAATTAATGCGAGCTCTGTATCCTTCGAGATTCTCGTTTTGCACTGTTACAGTCATCCTCTTTGCTTGCGCTTCCGGAGTCAGTAAACGCGCAACCGGTCAGACGTTTAATATAGCTGAAGGAACGTCTGTGAAATATCATCTTCTGTTCATTGCGAAAATGAGGTCAGAGAGATTCGACTTTTGCTATGGCATTTATCTCTCGAGAATTTTCGAGGTTTCCATCAAATTTAGCACACTGTCCATAAGACTGAAATATCGACGGTTACATGCAGAAATTTGTTTGTTTTTTAAACGTGCTTAAATAGAGAAGAAGAATTAGTAACAATTCAATCAATTTTTTTATGTTATTTGACTCGGATTTCAACTTGTCACTGAAAATTCATAGAATAATGAAGGAATATTATAATATTAAGATCCATTCTTATTAATATTATATGAATATTGATTATTATTAATATTATTATATAAATACTGAATTATTATCTATTTTCTATGGCGAGAATTTCGAGTTTCATATTACCAATTTTTTTCAGGCTTTTCACCTACTGCCGAATACTCTAAAATTCGAAGTAAAATAAACGGCATCCCATTGAATGGAAAAAAAAGAAATTTCGCTATAAAATCCTTCAGAAAAGAAATAAGAGCACTTATTGCAATACAAAATAATCCATGTAAAAAAAAGAAACCTATTTTGTTTGACTTCATCTTTTGGAAATCAAGTTTTTTTTGGAAATATTAAAGGCCGTTCCTTTCACGAAGATCAATATTGAGGTCCAAACTATAAACTTTGGTTGTGATAAGAAAAAAGCATTACATTTTTTTTTGCCGATCTAATGTATATTTATTTTGTCATAGCCTACGACGAGAGAAAAAGTTTCGTTGATTCACGGAAATCTTTGCCAATGAAATGAAATACTTGAATTTCAATACTATCTTTTCTTTGAATGATCTCAAACTCAATGAAAAGTAGTGACATTGATTCGAAGAAACATTTCTTTCAACCAATGAACCTTTTTCATTGATTATAAAGATATCGTCTCTAATTCAATGAAACGTTCACCGAGAGAAAAGATTTCATTGATGCCAAAGAAATAGGTGGGTTAATTTTTTTTTTTTCATTGATTTCAACGAAATATTTCTTTGATTTCAATGAAATAGTGCATTTGAATTTCAAAGAGAACATTTCATTGCCTGTAAATAAAGATTTACTTAGTGAGGATATAATAAAGAAACAGTTTCATTATTTTAAAGAGACGTTTTCATTGGTTCAAAGAAACGTTTTCATTGATCTCTCTCTCGTACCTAACCTCACTTTTTTGTTTTCCGGTTCTCCCGAACGAACGGCTTCGAGTTTCGAGGAGCCAGAAGCTTAGACTATTTCTGCCGTACTTCCTTACATACTCACAAAATTTGAGCTTTATCTGCCGCGTACTTCCGGAAAAAATAGGTTTCGAAATTTTGAGGTGGTAAAAAGAAGGTTTCATTGAATCAGAGACGATATCTTTGAAATCAATGAAAAAGGTTCATTGGTTTAAAAAAATGTTTTTTTCGAATCAATGTCACTACTTTTCATTGAGTTTGAGATTATTCAAAGAAAAGATAGTATTGAAATTCAAGTATTTCATTTCATTGGCAAAGATTTCCGTGAATCAATGAAACTTTTGATGAATCATTGAAACGCATTATGCTTGACATAATCATACAATTTATGGCATACATCCCTGACCTTCACTGTAAAAAATATTTGGAAAATTCATATAATGTATAGTAATTTAATATATTGTATTTTTACTGATCTCGTGTAGAAAATTCGATTTAATATACGAAAGAAAATGAAAATTCAATATACACCGAGAGAAAAAGTTTCAATGATTCACGGAAATCTTTGTCAATGAAATGAAATACTTGAATTTCAATACTATCTTTTCTTTGAATGATTTCAAACGCAATAAAAAGTAGTGACATTGATTCGAAGAAACATTTCTGTAAACCAATCAATCTTTTTCATTGATTTCAAAGATATCGTCTCTGATTCAATGAAACCTTCTTCTTACCAGCTCAAAATTTCGAAACCTATTTTTTTCCGAAGTACGCGGCAGATAAAGCTCAAATTTTGCGAGTATGTAAGGAAGTACCGCAGAAATAGTCTAAGCTTCTGGCTCCTCGAAAGTCGAAGCCGTTCGTTCGGGAGAACCGGAAAACAAAAAAGTGAGGTTAGGTGCGAGAGAGAGTTCAATGAAAACGTTTCTTTGAACCAATGAAAACGTCTCTTTAAAACAATGAAACTGTTTCTTTATTATATGCTCACTAAGTAAATCTTTATTTACAGGCAATAAAATGTTCTCTTTGAAATTCAAATGCGCTATTTCATTGAAATCAATGAAAAAAAAATCAATCCACCCATTTCTTTGGCGTCAATGAAATCTTTTCTCTCGGTGTAGGTATAATTATTCTTGAATACATTCGTGAATCCCATGGTCTACCAACTAAATAGTAAAAATCATGAATACAGTAAAACAAACGCCATCACATTGAATGAAAAAGAAAATCTTTTTTTGTTCGATTTCGTCTTTTGGAAACCAAATTTTTTTGAAAATATTAAAGTCCAGACTGTAAATTTTTTATGTGTTAAGAAAAAAAATGATAATTTTTAGCCAATCTAATGTATATTTATTTCATCATAGCCTAGGTATAATTATTCTTGAATACATTGGTGAATCCCACGGTGTGCCAACTAAATAGTAGAAATAATGAATGGTGGGCTCGCCGCAAGAACGGACGTTCATGGTAATCGATTTAACCACGGGTTTTATGACCGTCTGCGATCGGCTTTGATTGCAGCCGACTATCGGCGGTTTCGGACAGACTTCTGCCGTCGCTGCACATGCATCGAAAATTCCACTTTCACGCAGACCGAGATTTCGGCAGTCCGATTTAATATTCTAATAGCGACCTGTCGACTCGCTTCACTGGAGCTCGTCTCCAATCGTATAATGTTCTCGTCAAAATATCGGAACTCCGAGAGTTAAATGCTACCTCGTCACTGTAAGATACGACAGCCTCTCTATTAATCGGAACCAACCGCGCCGAGAGATCAACCGTCTTTCTTTTCCTTTCACTCTTTGTAAAACGCAAAACCACAACGGGCATACTTGCCATTTTTACACTATAATCAGAATCATTCATTTATCGGTAATTGGATGTTTTATGGATACCATTTTTCACCTTTGTCACGCTTTCTTAATAACTTTCCGACACCAAGCAATCCAAGATTTTGTAAAAGTTGATTAAAAAAAAGAAAAAAATAGCTTCAACGTTCATAATATAAATGGTATCTGCAAATTGAATTTATTTAACAAGCTCTTAATTACAAAATATATATTAAGGGATCTTTCCAGTGTGAAAAAAAGAAATCGATTTTTTTAATCTTATTCTATATGGTCAAAAACATCCTCTCAAATTTTCAAAGCGAAATTTAAAATACTTCGCTGGCATATTTTATGAACCTGGCATCGCCGATTAGTCGTAAGTACACAATTTAGGTATATGAAATTTCTAAACTCTAAACTTTAAATGCGTTTTTCTCGAAACGACATTTTTCAAAACGGTGGACATTCTTCAGGGAACAATTTTCAAGCAACCGTTTTCAAATTTTGGGAGAACATTCTTCACGCTATTCTCTATCGTGCTATGGAAGCTTTTATTTTTAATCTTCCCATTTTTTTAAAAGAAAAACTGTCGAAAAAACGGCTAAATTCGGTACTTTTTATTCAAACCGCCGCCATTTTGTCAATTTTGATTTTAAAAAAAACCTCCATAGCGCGATAGCCAATCGCATACTAATTGATAATCCTTTGGGTTTTTTTTTTTTTCAGATCAAATTTGCGACCCCTAGGATGTCCACCATGAGGCTATCTTTTTAATCAACATTATTTCCAACAATTAAAAAAATATATTTAAACAATAAAAATCGTTTTATAAAAAATCACTTTTTGTCATTCATGATTATCTTAATATGTCATAAAAATTTCAGATTGATCGGCGTATAATAACCGTCCGAAAAAAAATCGTGAAAGTAGTCTATTTTTTGGGCCGTCACACTGGAAAGATCCCTTAAATGAATGAGGGAAATTTTATGCTCAATAATTTTTTTATTTAAAAACAGTAATTTTTGAAGTTGATAAAATAAATAGCTACATCGTTCGTATTTTAAATGGAGTCCGCAAATTGAGTTTATTTAGCAGGCTTTCAATTGCACAATAATATAATTTCAATATATGGTAAATGAATAAATATAATTTTTTACTCAATTATTTTTAAAAAATTTGAATACACTCTTTCTTCGAATTCCACCGCTGAAAAAAACTATTTTGGTTGTTGAAGCCAAAGCTCAAGAAATAAATATTTCTTAAAGCAAATTTACTTTTTTAAGGGGAGGGAGTTAAATTTATAAAATTAAATTAAGGTAAATAATTTTTTGTAATATGTTTTTTTATGGAAGTAGAAAGTGCTCGAAAAATAATTCCATATTTTTATTCTAAGAAAAAATACATGTATTGTATAACTTGGCTATTTTAGCGAATTTAGGGTTATAATTTACTGTACTATAAATTACATGCATCCAAATTTATTTACCGAAAAAAAAAACATTTTTTAAAAATATATTTAATATTTTTTATTTTTTTTGCACCGTATATATAAGAATATTGAAGGAGTTAGTCGCCGAGTTTGATTCGCCGAAACTTTCAGGGACATTTTTTAATAAATGAAAAAAAAAGAATGTGATAATGTATATTTTTTAAAATAATTCAACATTCCAAAAATCAAAAATTTCATACTGTTCGTCACTAAATTATACATATATAATGGCTGAATATTGTTTCATTTATATACAAAATTTGAGCTCGCTATCTTAAGTTTTGCAAAAGTTACAATAGAGCGATAATCTCAATTTTTTGAAAAATTCAAAACATCATAAAACTTTAACGGTTCAACCGATCTTAATCAAATTCAATAGCGATCACCGGCGTATGAAAGCTCACATTCATACCAATTTTAAGATCAATATCTCGAAAATTTAAAGAGTTATCGAGTTAACAGACATTTTGGGAAAAATTCAAAACCGCGTAAAAATTTAACGATTAGGGGGATTTTAACAAAAACTAGTATGAACGATGAGTATTGAGAGCTCTACCTATGGTGTAAATATCAGCTTGATAGCTCGAGGCGTTCCCGAGTTATAAAGGTGTACATTACTATTACATTACTAAACCATTTTTCTCGACTTTTGAACCATTCTGAGTGTACTGACACGAAAATCTCGAAAAAAAATATTTTCACAGCTTCCTCTATGAGGAAGCAAAAATTAACGAGTAATTGAATTTTTGTAATAAAATTTTTGCCAAATTCGTCTACTTAGGAAAAAGGATGTAGCATAATATGTGCATTTCCTGTTTATACACTGTTACATTTACAAACTGTATTGAAGCACTCTAGCAATCAAACAAATTAGCTTTAAACACTCTGTGACCTCTGTGATGAAATTTATCGAATTAAATAGTTAATTATGTTTAATTTGTTATCGATCCAGCCTATCGCATTTCACCGATGCTGCAACTGCACTATAGAAATTTAAGTACCGACTGCGTTTTGTTTCAACAGTCACGTTGTTTATGAGACTTTTGGGTGAGGCAAATCACTTTAATTAGATGTTCAAGGGATAAAATTATTCACCGTCTGTCTCGCTTTACAAATAAAATCACGGCTACCTCTTGCGAATTAAATGTGAGGTAGAATAAATCGTTCACATCCAATACAGTACATCTAATAACGACTCTTTGGTAATAGATGGTGTACAAGGAGTTAACAGATACTATGTTATGTATACTGCGTACGGAAACTTGATTCTCTATTGGCGGACGAGTTTGAACCGAGCATTTCCACAATGCCGAATAGAATATGGCCTGTTGCACGGTTGATCGAGTCCGCTCGACTTACTTATACGTTCTAATAAAGTACCAATGAGTCCGAAGGTGCAGACAGAAGGCGAATACAGAACGGGAGAGCCAGACTCCGTGCCCGACTTGTTCGACATGATAATTTCCGATTCTGTGCTTCTGGTGTGAGCAGGAAACTACAGAAATATACAAGATTCATTGTTAAAAATATTTTTTAATTTTTATACATATTGAAAGTTCTTTTATAGACACGATATATTAAATTTAATTGAATTAAATTAATTAAATATTAATATCATGACAAATATTAATAAAATTGAATTTTATTTAATTAATTAAATCTGTATATTAAATTTTATTTAATATAATATTAAATAAAATTTTAATATTTTTTTATTTTATTAATATTAAATAAAATTTTGTATAATAATTTTATTTAATATACATATATGTTGTAAAATGCCAATAATTATATTATAAACACAACTTTTATGAAGTGCTTAGTATACTGTAAATTAGTTTTACAACAATTTTTGTATATATTGATTAATATTTGTATACTAAATTAAATATACGTGTATTCGAAAAAAAAAATGCCAATAATTTATATTAATTTTTATACGAAAATTTCTAACAGTGTTCCACTTTGCATCGTTGTTTTAACTAAATTTGAAAAACTGAAATTTAGTAAAATTTTGATCGTCAAGGAAAAATTTAAATAAATTCAAATTCTTATATAATTTGTACCCTTCTACACGTAAAAAAATAATTTTTTGAATAGGCTCCAAGCGACAAAATTGGTTAGGCCAATAAACTAGTTGGTTACTGAAAGAAATTAATTAGTTAGGGTGACAAACCAGTTGGATGGACCAACAAATCAATTGGTTGGTTGTCACAACCAACTAGGTTGGTTTTATGAATTTTTTTATATCAACTAGTTTATTTTTATACCAAATACATTTTCGCCGAAAAATTGTATGTGTAGGATATTTTTAAGGATATATGCGAAATATATGCAAGCGAAAAATATATCTGAGGTATATCCAAAATATATTAAAAAATGTATTATCATATTTTGGACATATTTCATTTTCCATGGGGGATGTATCTAACATCACTGAATACGATTACTTTTACATAAAAAAACGGCCACGGTAATTCATGATTCGTCAAAGTTAATGCAAAAACGTCAATTTTTATTTTTTATTCAGTACTCCTTAAAATCCAAACCATTTTGCGATTTCGGCCAAATTCAATACTAAAGAACATTAAATATACACTCAGAGAAAATTCTGTCATCGTTAACTATAAAGTGACTGCCATTCATTTTAAGACATTTTATTTAACAAATTTATTAGAACAAAATGCACTATTCAGCAAATTTATTAGAACAAAATGCATTATTCAGCAAATTTATTAGAACAAAATGCATTATTCAGCAAATTTATTAGAACAAAATGCATTATTTGGCAAATTTATTAGAACAAAATGCACTATATAGCAAATTTATTAGAACAAAATGCACTATTTAGTAAATTTACTAGAACGAAATGCATTATTCAGCAAATTTATTAGAACAAAATCCACTATTTAGCAAGTTATTTAGATTAAAATGCAGTATTTAACAAATTTTATTAGAACAAAATGCACCATTTACAAAATTCGTTAGAAAAAATGCACTAATAAGCAAATTTATTAGAACAAAATGCACTATTTAACAAATTGTATTAGAACAAAATGCACGATTCAGCAAATTTATTAGAACAGAATGCACTATTTAGCAAGTTTATTAGAACAAAATGCACTATTTAGCAAATTTATTAGAACAAACTGCACCATTTAGCAAATTTATTAGACCAAAATGCACGATTCAGCAAATTTATTAGATCAAAATGCAGTATTTCGCAAATTATTTAGAACAAAATTCACTATTTAGCAAATTTATTAGAACAAAATGTACCATTTAGCAAATTTATTAGAACAAAATGCAGTATTTAGCAAATTATTTA
>OZ019973.1:2152500-2311261 GCA_963970395.1 Ephialtes manifestator
CCATAGTTTTTCCACAATAAAATACCCTTTATTATATTGTTTTTTTCCGTTCGCTGCCGACTTAAAACTATCTATGACACAACAAAATTGTTCTCGGATAAAATGTAGGGTTTGACGTATACTTTTTGATAAAAATGTTTTCAAATTAAGCTACATAAATTTTCAGGCATTTTTTGGCAAAATAATGCCATATCATTTTTTTCGTTGAGAGGGACCATTTTTATTTTACTGAAAATTTCACAGAATTTTCGTCATGATGTTAAAAAGCATGTTAATCTATTTTGGCTTCCTCATAGAGGAAGCTTTGTAAAAATCCAACAATAATGAGGAAGCAATTTGCAAAGTTCTACTTTACAGCCTTGTTTTAAAAAAATTTTATGGCATTAGTTTTGAACCCCTTGTCAGATTCTTGCCAGATTCGAACTGATGCTTAGTTTACCCACAGTCTACTTGTGAACCAAATTTGAGCCCGATATCTTAAAAATTGCGGAAATTGGAGCACAAACAAAAAATTCAAAATGCCATAAATTTAAAACCCCTTAACGGATTGATGTCAAATTCACTCCCAAACTTCATTTAGTAACAGTCCACTTCTGGACAAAATTTGAGCCCAATATCTTAAAAATTGCGAAAGTTAGAGCACGAACAAAAAATGTCAAAAAATTAAAAAATACCATAAATTGTGAACCCTTGAACGGATTGACACCAAATTTAATTCCAAACACTATTTGATAACAGTCTACTTCTGGTCCAAGTTTGAGCCGGATATCATGAAAATTGCGCGAGTTAGAGTCCGAGCTGACATTCTCCAAAAAATTCAAAATGCCATAAATTTTGAACATTTTGATGGATTAACTCCAAATTCAATCCCATACCTTGTTTAACGACAGTTTACTCGTGGTTCAAATTTAAGCCCAATATCTTAAAAATTGCGACGGCTATCGTGCTAACAACAAATTATGCACATACACACACACACACACACATACAGATATTTTTTTCCAAACCACTTTTCTCGACGTTTTAGACCATTCTGAGTGTCCTGATATGAAAATTTCGAAAAAAAATGTTTCACGAAAACAA
This sequence comes from Ephialtes manifestator, assembly GCA_963970395.1. NCBI lineage: Eukaryota > Metazoa > Arthropoda > Insecta > Hymenoptera > Ichneumonidae > Ephialtes > Ephialtes manifestator. The sequence goes on from OZ019973.1 coordinate 2,153,584, forward strand.
AGCTTCCTCTATGAGGAAGCAAAATACGTGTCTCTTCTTTTTCAAAATACATTTTGATAAAAAATTGTCAGAATTGTTGATGGAGGTCAGGGTCAGAGCATCAAAAATTCAGCTGGAATGTCCCACATTTAATTTTCGTAGAGTGGATTCATAATTTTTTCCAGAGTATTTAGAGTTCCCCGAACACATACGAGTTATTTCAGATTTTTGATCCCCATAGTTTTTCCACAATAAAATACCCTTTATTATTTTTATTTTTTTTTCTTTTCGCTGCGGATTTAAAACTATCTATGACACAACAAAATTGTTCTAGGATAAAATGTAGGGTTTGGCGTATACATTTTGATAAAAATGTTTCCAAATTAACCTACATAAATTTTCAGGCATTTTTTGGCAAAATATTGCCATATCATTTTTTTCGTTGAGAGGGACCATTTTTATTTTACTCACAATTTTACAGAATTTCCGTCATAATGTTAAAAAACGATGAAGAAAACAACACGATGGCAAATTGATATCTTCACAATGTACGGCTCGGTTATTTGCTGAATCATACACAATTCACATGTTCACATTATGAAGGTATGAAATGATCATCGCGCAAATTTTGGTGTAGTTAGTGGACAAATAACGAAAATTCTGTCAAATTTTGAGGAAAATCAAAATGGTCCTTCCCAACGAAATAAATGGTATGACTTTGTATTGCCAAAAAGTGATTGAAAATGTATCTAGGCTAATTTGGAATCATTTTTATCAAAAAGTATACGTGAAATCCTACATTTTATCCCTGAACTATTTTGTTGTATCATGGATAGTTTTAAATAAATCCGCATTGAAATGAAAAAAAAAATTCTAATAAATAATATTTATGAGAAAAATAATTTGTAATTTTCTCATAACAGAAACTAAAGACAGTTACATAAAAAACATAACAACGCGATTTTATCGTCTTTTAGATTCCACTGACAATAAACTATTTTTAGATATCAATTACGTCAATGCCGCACATGTAAACATGAGAGAATTAAGCACATACTATAAAATAATAGGAATTTATATAGACAATCATGGTGGTAATGTGAGGGCTGAGTTTTTTTGTAAATTAATTTTTCCTCAGAACACCTAAACATATTGTTAATTATTGATATTACAAAAGATATTATTAGAATCTAATTAAATTAAAGGATATAATCCATAGATATAACCAGAGTTGTAAATCCCCATTAATTCATGAGATATAGTTTACAGTACAATTTGTTTTGTAATTATGATTTCATAATAATAATATGTAGTGATTATAAAATAGAGTGTAAACATTTGAATAGCTGAAATAAATACTAATTTTCGCTTTAATATTGCAAGAAATAGTGGAAAAAATGGAAGAAATAAGTAATGCATTACTTTCTTAATCCATTACTTATTTTTTTCCATTTTTTCAAAAGGATTACCGTGAATTTTTATTGAAAAATAATAATTTTTGCAGCCATTCCAAAGTGTAATCATCGTATTACAATCGCTACATGTTATTATTATAAAATCATAATTATGGAGCTGATCGTATCATCATCATTATTTCTATAAGTATTTGGCATTTACAACTCTGGATATAACCAATATACAAAATTTTGTGTAAATATGTAAATACTGACGAATAAATGAATAACTCTTAAAAAAATAAAAATCATTCGATGCCGACAGAGTCAGCGATATTTATTGATGTATATCTCGCTTGTTTGGCTGTTTCTGTTATATATCAAATATGATGTTGATCGAAGCATTTTTTTTTGCGCACGATCGCGTAAGTATCTTGTTTTGAGTTACCCACAATTGTATTTTTATTTTTTACGCTACACACGTTTCTAAGGAAACCGATAAGCCAGGTGTTTGCGAATAATTGTCAGTTGTGCAAAAAATGAAGCCTGACGGTATGAATTTAGTGTCTTAAGATTGAGTTAAAATCAGAGAAATGCCATGAATTATAATACACTGTTTCAGAAAAGACGGGAAGTTTTTATGCACAAACTCGTCAATTACATTTAATGTACAATTGTGATGTAAAATTAATTAATTTTTACAGTAAAATTAATGAAAATTATTGAATCTATTGTACCATATATTAATTTTACATCGCACTTGCATGTGAAATTTACTATACTAGTTTATGCATAAAAACATCCTGCAATTGTACTTTAAATTTCCAGTAGATCTTTTTTACAGTGTAGTTATGTAATTTAAACAATTAGTGAATTATAATTTTGCGATTTTTGGACACAACACCCATTCGCACACTTTTTATAAACCACTTTTCTCGATATTTTAGAGTCTTCTAATTTGTGACCCAATTTTAATAATTTTCGCATTTCTATTATTTAAAATTTTTTTTTTACAATTCTTTAAATAATTTATATGCAAAAAAAGAACAGGTGAAAAGTCTTTAATATAAAAGTATCGTTGAAATGCGTGATTAATATTTCCTTGTCGCATTTAAAATCATTTATCTCTTTAAAAATTTCACGCAGTTTCTCACGATTTTGATTTTACGCAGTATTAAGCGCATTATAAACAGTAACGTCTGCATTTTACACGACCAACATTGTACGTGCTAATTTCATTATATTTTTCAGGAAGTCGTTCGGAGCACGAATTCACGTACACTGTAAAAAAATCTAGTTTAAATTTTATGTACTTTTACTGGAAGTTTTTATGCACAAATAAGTAGGAGAGAGTGAGCTACAATGGGCCGTAGGACACACGCTGTTAAAAAAATCTGTATTAAAATTAATACAAAAGTGTTGGAAGTTTTTTTGCAGATACTGTATATGAAATTTTGTATACATGTGTATATGAAAAATCATAACATTTAGAGGAATATTAAAATTCAACGTTATTAAGATTTAATGTCAATATGATCATATGCATAAACTGAGCATTAAATTTCATAAACATGTATGATGAATTTTCATATGAGCGATATCTGAAAACTCAAGCACATATGTGTTGGAAATTTGAAGTGGACATAAAAACAATTTTAAAAAAGATGCAAAGTAGAACCTTGCACATTGCTTCCTCATTATTTTTCGCTTTTTACAAAGCTCCCTCTGTGAGGAAGCAGTATGTTATTCAATTTTGGCTTCCTCATAGAGGAAGCTTTGTAAAAAGCGAAAAATAATGAGGAAGCAATGTGCAAGGTTCTACTTTGCATCTTTTTTTTTATACCTTGTGTCTCTTTTGCAGAGGTGTTTAATACAGCTATAAATCACCTCTGCAAACACCGTTACATCTAATTTTGATTAGATACAAATTTTTGTCGTACTTTCTCAACTTTTCCGGAAGTTATAGCGAAAATCTACATTTTTTTTTAAATGAAAAATGATGTAAAATCCGAACGACTTTACCGATCATCACCAAATTTGGTACATGGCATTTCTGAATGTTATTTTTCGTCTGTACAAAATTTCTGTTCATTTGTTGAAATTCGACGTAATTTAGATCAAAATCTATTTTTTTCGAAAAATTCAAAATTCTATAAAATCCGAACCGCTTTACCGATTTCGCCGAAATGCAATACCATACAACATTGAACTTATATCTAGATATGAAGAACTATTTAGCTAAATCGGCGAACTTTTACGAAAGTTAGAGCATTCACGTCCTTTTTTCAACAAATTAAAAATTGCATAAAAACTTAATTACTATATATATTTTTTCAAAAATTGCAGTATTCAAAGGGGGGCAGCTACTCTACATGTGTGCCAAATTTGAGCCCGATCGCTCGAACGGTTACTGAGTGAGAGGCGATTGAATTTTCGAGGCCCAGCACACACACACACACACACACACACACACACACATACATACATACGGACATTTTTTCTAAACCACTTTTTTCGATGTTTTAGGTGATTCTAAGCATACTGACATGAAAATCTCGAAAAAAATTTTTTTCATAAAAACAAAGCTTCCTCTATGAGGAAGCAAAAATAGAAATATTATTCGGACATTATTTTTTCAAACAAATTATGTCATCAGAAATTGTTGGGTATTGGTTTTCACCATAGAACATTTTTCGCTTACACTGGAGTTTGAACCTACGACTTACCTACTTAAGTACCTAACAACGCACGCACGCTACCAACTACGCTATCAACGACTTAGTAATTTTGGATATCTAAATGGCATAAGAGTTGTATAACTATTATTCGCTCAAGCATACTTATAATTGACATAACAAAATATTCAATTGATTGCAATCAGAGCGCGAAGTCGATTGGAAATATTTTCAAGTGAACATTATTTTTGGACGAATGGAATCTTTTTGTCACGAGGAAGCTCCGGTATCCGGATTTTCGAAAAAATTATATCCACAGACCTGTGAAGTTCTAGCAACAAACATAAATTAAACATAAATTTTCCGCAATAGCAGCGCGAGATGCTCCAGTGTTTAAAAAAAATCGATTTTGGAAATCTCGAATAACTTATCAGAAGTCGATGCTAAGTAATAAGTGTTAGCGATCTAGTGCGGGTTTTTTTGTTATTGGAAAATGTGTATTAAATTTCAAATCAGTCACTAAAAAACCAAAAAATTCATATTGATTTTCATGTACTAATATAGTAATGATTGATTTAGTAACCATGTGTTATAATTTTATATCACCGGATTGGTAAAATCCATACACGCATATTAAATTTACTGTGCAACTATATTAATGTTTATTTTCTATACCGAGTTTTGTAAATTTCTCACACGTTTGTGTCGCAAAAACACAAAAATTTTGCAAAAAGTAGTACATCTATGTGGACAAAACTGCAAATACTTTGACGGGTATTTTTCAACATTAGTAACTGAAATTTTGATAACTTTAATCTTAAATTTAATGCGACAATTTGTATTAAATTTTAAATTGGGCACTAAAATTCCTAAAAGCATGTTGATTTTCATGTACGGATTTAGTAATTATTGATTTAATAATCATGTATTGTAATTTTCTATCACCGGATTATCGAAATTCATTGATCTGTATTAAATTTATTATGCAAACATATTAATTTCGATTTCCTATACCAAGTTATACAAAATTCATACACGTTTGTATAGGAAAAACTGGAACATTTTTTACAGTGTACCTAAGTACCTAACAACGCACACACGCTACCAACTACGCTATCAACGACTTAGTAATTTTGGATAACTAAATGGCATAAGAGTTGTATAACTATTATTCTCTCAAGCATACTTATAATTGACATAACAAAATATCCAATTGATTGCAATCAGACCGCGAAGTCGATTGGAAATATTTTCAAGTGAACATAAATTTTGGACGAACGGAATCTTTTTCTCACGAGGAAGCTCAGGTATCCGGATTTTCGAAAAAATTATATCCACAGACCTGTGAAGTTCTAGCAACAAACATAAATCAAACATAAATTTGCCGCAATAGCAGCGCGGGATGATCCAGTGTTAAAAAAAATCGATTTTGGAAATCTCGCGTAACTTATCAGAAGTCGATGCTAAGTGGTAAGTGTTAGCGATCTAGTTCGGGTTTTTTTTGTTATTGGAAAATGTGTATTAAATTTCAAATCAGTCACTAAAATTCCAAAAATTCATGTTGATTTTCATGTACTAATTTAGTAATCATAGATTTAGTAACGATGTGTTGTAATTTTATATCACCGGTTTGGTAAAATCCATACACGCATACTAAATTTACTATGCAACTATATTAATGTTTATTTCGTATAGCGAGTTTTGTTAATTTCTCACACTTTTGTGTAGCAAAATCGGAAACATTTTTCATAAAGTAATATACTCATATAGACAAAATTGCAAATACTTTACTTGGTATTTTTCAATACCAGTAACTGTAGTTTGAGTAACTTTGATCTTACATTTAACGAAACAATGTATATTAAATTTCAAATCGGATACGAAAATTCCGAAAATGCATATTGATTTTCATATACTATTTTAGTAAATGATGATTTAATAATCATGTGTTGTAATTTCCAATCACTGGATTATCAAAATTCATATATCTGTATTAAATGTACTATGCAAACATATTAATTCCGATTTCCTATACCAAGTTTTACGAAATTCATACACGTTTGTATTGAAAAAACGTGAACATTTTTTACAGTGAATTACACAATTTAGGTGTATGAAATTTCTACACTCGAAACTTTAAACGCGTTTTTCTCGAAACGACATTTTTCAAAACGGTGGACATTCTCCAGGGTACAGTTTTCAAGCGCTCGTTTTCAAATTTTAGGAGAACATTCTTCACGCTACTCTCAATCGTGCTATGGAAGCTTTTTTTTTTTAAATCTTCCCATTTTTTTAAAAGAAAAATTGTCGAAAAAATCGGCTAAAATCGGTACTTTTTATTCAAACCGCCGCCATTTTGTCAATTTTGATTTAAAAAAAAGCCTCCATAGCGCGATAGCCAATCGCATACTAATTAATAATCCTTTGGGATTTATTTTTTAGATCAAATTTGCGATCTCCAGGTTGTCCACCATGAGGCTATCTTTTTTATCAACATTATTTTCAACAATTAAAAAAAAATATTTCAACAATAAAAATCGTCTTATAAAAAATCATTTTCTGTCATTCATGATTACCTTAATATGTCATAAAAATTTCAGATTGATCGGCGTATAGCAACCATCCGAAAAAAAATTGTGAAAATAGACTATTTTTCGGGCCGTCACACTGGAAAGATCATTTAAAAAAGACTGGAAGTTTTTATGCATAAACTCGTAATTTAAATTTAATGTACAATGGTGATATAAAATTAATCTACTTTTGCGATAATATTAACGCAAATTATTAAAATTCAAATAATTTTACTGTTAAATTGAAGTAAATTATTGAATGTGCTTTGCCATACATTAATTTTACATCACACTTATATAGTAAATTTAATATACTGGTTTCTGCATAAAAACTTCTAGTGCATTAAATTTCGAGTAGATTTGTTTTACAGTGTATGAAATTCTGCAGCAGCAGAGTCGATTATGCGGCGCCAGAGTTACCACGTGTTTGCGACGTCCTATTCGGCAACGGAAAAGGGTTTATTTGAATAGAGATTTAAACTCTTTTTTGCCGAATTTTTTGCTCCATTCGGTTCGAACAAACAACCCGGTGAAATGAACTTCCAAGTGTTGACTGAGAGTGCTGAAAATTTATCGTATACACAGCATAAAATTTAATCATACCAGGAGTAATTTTTATATTCCTAGCGAATATTGAAATGACAATTTTTAATTATTAGTACGTATAATTATTTTTAACTTTATATCGACTTTTTTATTGTTATTATTGTATATCTTAATTCTTGTTATTTATTTAATTGTTAGAACATACAAATATTTTTATATTTACATCAACTTTTTAATTATTATTTTTTTAAATTTTACTTCTTGTTATTTTTGTTATTGTATATTGAAATTGTTGTTAGTCATTTAATTATTAGTACAGATAACTATTTGTATTTTTACATATGGAGAAAAAAATAAATGCAAATCACTTTGTCTTTGTAAACTCAGTTATTGAAAAATGATATAAAAGTGAAAAAAAAAATTTGCTTTTTTATATTTATCGTGCGAGAAAAATTAAAAATATAATTCGATCTCAAGTTAAGCATAATTCAATTCGCATTGTAAGCTTTTTTACCTTTCCACTTCTCTTTTTAATTTTAAAGACGCAAGAGAAAGTAAATTTATAAATTTGCTTGCACTGCTTAAGAATCTACTGTTGCCATTTAATAATTGCCGGGATTATTAAGATATTTCTGACGGTATGATTTTTTTTCCTGATGTACTATACGGAAATAAAATTGTGAAGAAGAAAGCAAGAAGTTTGTGAAAGAAATTGATGAGATGGCGCTTATTAGCATTTCGGTCACCTAAAACTTATAAACAGCTTTAGTGACCTTCATCGTGCAAGGGCAAAGTGACGCTTGATTTTTCAAGTTGTTAAAATCAAAATCACTGAGAAAATATTAAATTTTTGCCGTTTTTTGAGGCATAATTGTTAAAATGAAGAAATTTCCTGCAGAATCAAGTAACAAAAACGCTACAAACATCAATAATCGTTATAACGAAAATCCGACACTAGCAGCTTTGGACGAATTGCTCCAAACGGTGAGGCAACTAATTTTTTACGAAATTTATTATTAAATATTGTCTTATATTAATAATGTAATAGTTATTATTAATAATTTTGCATCCTCTTGGAGGAATCGCTATTTTTGTGGACAATTTGTTAATCGGGATTTTCGTATCGGTAAATTTAAAATAGTCCAAAATATCGGCAAAAGTGATTTGGAAAAAAATGTGTATATTTCTGCGTGGCCGGTTTGATAAATTAAAAATTCAATATTTCGAGAACCGATATATCAAAAGAGTTAGAATTTGATACACAGGTGCAGTAATTGCGCTCCTTTGCTTCTAGAAAATTACATAAAAATTCAAAGACATGTCCAGTATTTAATGAATTTTTTATTTAAAAAAAAAATTGTATTTTTTATAGCCGCCGAAAATTTTTCGCTGTGGAACTAAATAATTCTTTATAAATAAAGAGATGTTAACAAATTATCGACATTTAATTTTCAGCAGAATCTGTAAAGAATTTTCTATTGCAATATTAATTTTACAAGTTTAGACCGCTTTTTTTAAAGGTTAATGATACAATTATTAAAAAATTGTTTTAAGGAATCGAAATTAAAAAAAGCGATGGAAATTACACACGAGACAAAGCGCCAGTGGAGACAGCGTGAAGCTGCACTTCGTTGCAGCAACTGGAAATTGGAACAGGAACTTCAAAAGTTACGCAACTTTTCTGCCGAGTTAGACCAAGAGATAAACGCGCGCGCGTGTGAAAACCAGGAACTTTACGACAATTTGGAAATGTACAAAACGCGTAATAAACAGGAGGCTGCTGATTTTTGGTGAGTAAAATAATTAATATTTGTTGTTCTGATTTATTATAAAATTAATTAGTATTTGCTCAGTTTTTAACGGAAAATAAATATTTTTTATTCTTCTGATTTATTACAAAATTAAGGAGGCATCTGTGGGTCATGCTAGTCAACCAACGCACTATTAAAAATTTTCATATAAATGACAAAAAAATTGAAATTTGTAGTGCATGTTGCTCTACATTTCCCCTTCAGTCACTGTGTAGGGTGTTAAGGCGAAATGTAATTCCTCCTATTTTATTTTTACGAATTACGAAATGCAAAGTCACTCATATGACTATTGTGCCAACCTTATTTTGGGCGAAATAAGGTAAACGTACCAATGGTGGGACAGGTCCCAATTGAGGGACACTAAAGGGATATTTGTAGATACTAAGAGTTTAATGGATAAAATATTTAAAAATAACTCTTCCAATTGTATCTGTTATATTTAATTAACATACGTGAAAAGATTTCATGTTTTTCATCGTAAATTGAAAATGTAAATAATAAGTATATTAGCGGATCTATGGTGTTCGAGCTTTTTCAGCAAATCCCTAAACCAATTAGCTAAGGAGAGCCGAATAATCATTAATATGATACCCCGGAGATTATAGTTCGTTCGAGACTTTCCATAGGTATTTCAAATTCAGAAATTCTTAAAGTTTAAGATTACACTGTCAAATGTTACGTACAATATCTTAAAACTCGTAATTTTTGTGTCCCGTTATTGGAGCTGACCGAATATACGTTGGCACCACTGTCCAACGTATGTTCCGCGACTGGGGCAAGTAGTAAGCAATCTCGCGGCGACCCAGAGCCGGGACACAATCGCACGATTGACATTTTGACGCGGATGTTGGGTTATGCGGTAGCAAAAACTTCATTCATAATTTACTAAAATATATATATGTATTTTATGAACATATATGTTTTATTTATTGCATCATAGGTGTAAATATGTGAACCGCACATTGTTTGGCATTTCTTTTCAAGCAGATGCATTAAAATTTGTAGATGTCCACCGATACGCACATTTGGTGTCCCGGCAGCGGGACATGCACAAAAATACCCGTCCCGGCGCTGGTACATCTGCATTTTTCAGCGTTTTAATCAATAACTATTTATCAAACAATCAGAAATATTTTTATTGTATAGTTTTTGGAAACTAGAAACTCTAATCTTGCAATTCGTTACCACCATTTGCAAAATAATTAATATATGCATGCGGAAATTGGCATACAAAACAGACACCGCCTTAAACGTCCCGCCATTGGTACGTTTACCTTAAAGTCGGCTGTCGCGTGTCGGGACGTCCCGCAGAGCTCTTGGCAACGTCGCACATATGTTGAGGTTGGTATCGCCGAGTTTACTTTCAGCGCGCGTTTAAATCTCAAAAATTTATAACTACTTATTGACTACAAAGCAGTTATATAATTACAATCGAGCGTTGATCAGCTTGAGTTGAGTCTCAAAAAATGGAAATTTCCGGGATTCCGGAGTTGTTTTACGTTATATTTGCTAAGAAGAAGCTTAAATCTCACGAAATGCCAAATTTAACTTTTGAAATTCCCGCCGTAGACGAGTCCGTTCTGCTAGTCCGCTATTTCCCCTCAGAACATGCGGCGTTGCCAAATCTCTTCGATTGCGATTGAAAATTTCACTAACGTAATTAGTTGAACACTGTTTTTGACTGTGTTACTGCGGTTATAGACGTTTTTTTAAATTTTTAATGCTTTGTAAGAATTCAGTCTATCATTTGAAATCATTACTTTTAAGGCATCTTCTCTATTAGCATATAAAATTCACCGATAAAGTGCGAGCTACCTACGACTGCCATTTAAGACCGTGTTAAAAAAGGCCTATTTCAATTTGGAATATTTTTATTTATAAACGGTCAAATCGTTTCCAATTTTTTGAGATCGTTCAGAATGTTTCAATCTACAATATATATTAATTTTGTAATTTAATCTTCTAAATCGATATGTGAGGTTGCCTCCTTAATTAGTATTCGGTCAGTTTTGAGCGGAAAATAAATATTTTTTATTATTCTGATTTATTATAAAATTAATTAGTATTTGCTTAGTTCTTTGAGAGGAAAATAAATATTCTTTATTCTTTACAATTTCATTTTTGCATCTTTTTTAGGGTCTATTTCCAGGAGGAAACTCAAAAGTACACCAATCTGTTTACGAATGCTCATATTGAATACGTGAGATTCACAATTTTTTCTTACAACTCGTTTTTTCTTATATTATTTTAACAGACAATTGACAAAAAAAACCATTTTATTATTTACATCTTTTAGAGTTCAATGTGTTTGAATCAGGACATAAAGGAATATCATAGAGAGTCTGACGTTGTGCGAGAAAAGATCGCGCGTATTGAAAAAAACATGGAAACTGTAAAATCCCGATATGGCCTCGTCGAACTTGGCACTAACGAAGAAGCTAAATTGTTGATGGATCTCGATGTTGTTAAAAAGACTCTGTAAGTTTTCGGATTTTTCGTTGAATGCGTTATTCTATTATATAGTTTTCTTTTTTAAGTAATAAATAATGATAGAAAACAAAAGACTTTGGTTCTGAAATCCTTTGTCTTCTATCGTTTTTTATCGAACTTTTTCAGCAGGGTTATGTAGTAAAAATTACCTTTAAAGATGTACGACCGGTACAGTTCTGCCAAATGTCAGTGTCAGAGAAAATTTCGAACCCTAAAGGAATTCGGGCACGCGATTCGTTGTGTTGTGACGGTCATAATTGGTCAATTGACCGTCACAACTCAAATATACATACTTTTGACCGTCAATCACACAGAAATTTCTTCACCACACATCTATACACCTAATAGTCTGCCGCAATAATGCTCCGACAAAAAACGTTTTAATTAAGGAGGTTGGAGCGCTTCACACTAGTCAAATCAGTGCTAAATTTTAAAAACCGTTTACACAATTTCAGACGGTTTAATAATCTGTTTCAAGGTGTTAATCACATAGCAGCATTAGTTCTTGATATTCAAATACATTCATACCTGTGATATCAACAGTAAATCGATCAATATCTGCAAATTTCCGATGTTATGTTTTTTCATCGTTTTTTAAAAGGGTAAACCGTAATATCAGTCCGATTATTACGACCAATAGCTCATTTTGTTTACTAAAAAATATTCTATCGATTGGCCGTCTATTTTTTTAAAATCGTATTAGTAGTTCAAAAGATACAACCGTTTGCTTATCCTATCATAACCTAACATCAAGTATACAAATGGCTGTAACTTTTGAACACCTGATACTATAGGAAATCCGGACGGTCAATCGATTAAGGATCTTCCACTGATCAAAATGAGCTATGTTTCGTCATAATTGGACTGATATTACGGTTTACCCTTTTACAAAACTGGATGAAAAAACATGACATCGGAAATTTGGAGATATTGATCGATTTACTGTTCATATGACAGCTGTGAATGTATTTGAATATCGAGAACTAAGTAATGCTGCTATGTGATTAACACCTTGGAACAGATTATTAAACCATCTAAAATTGTAGAAACGCCTTTAAAAATTTAGCACTGATTTGACTAGTGTGGAGCGCTCCAACCTCCTTAATTCTAAAAACATCTACCAACGACTTACAATCGATCTGTAAAAAGAACAATAAAAAAGTCAAAGCTTGTCGGCCAACTTCACGGACGTAACTATATCGTTTGTCTTTATCTATCACATATGTAGAGAGATGTGAGCGGTAAATATGACCGGTAATTTTATTGTAAAAAATTGTACGTGACCGCTTTAAAAATTACCACATTGGTAATAAAATCATATAATCGTTACGATACGGTGAATTTACGAAAAAATGTTACGGTAATTGTACCAAAAAATTTGTTACCAGCAATTTCGCAACTATATAGACGAAGTTGCACTATTTTTTACGGTAAATTTACCAATAAAATTGGTGACCGGTCAAATTTACGAGCAATTTTCGTGACCGTATTTTAACCACGCAAAGTTTGTAGACAAAAAATTACGGTAAAATAAGGTACAAGTTCCGTATTTTTACGGTCATTTTACCGAAAATAATAATACCGGTATTTTCACATCTCTACACATACGTCGCTTGTCGCCAGTGATGTAAAGCCGAAACGTGACCGTTACGTGACAGTCATAAGTCTGTCACAGAACCGTCACATTACGAGAGTTAAAATGATGAACATGACAATGATGACCAAAATCCGAAAAATAAGGTGCGCATGAACACATTGTGACAGAAAAAATGACAAAAAATATAGATTCACGTCATGTTGGTCATGTGACATTACATGAATTAAAATGACGGTTATGTGACATGACGTGAATGAAAATGACGGTTATGTGACATGACGTAAATGAACATGACGGTTATGTGACATGACGTAAATGAACATGACGGTTATGTGACATGACGTAAATGAACATGACGATCATGTGACATGACGTAAATGAACATGACGATCATGTGACATGACGTAAATGAACATGACGGTTTTGTGACATGACGTAAATGGACATGACGGTTATGTGACATGACGTAAACGAACATGACGTAAATGAACATGACGGTCATTTTTACTTAGAAAAATCGACAAAATTGAAAATGACGTCACGTGACGGTCATAATGACGCGTCACTGACGCAAATCGAAAATGACGGTCATTTTACATCTCCGCTTGCCCTGTCGCGCTTATGAGCATGTACCATAAAGGGGCAAGGAAAAATCGGTGATGGAGTCTTTCGTCCCCAAATATTCCTAAAAGAGGATTTTCATTTTCATTAAAAAAATATAATTCACAATATTCAGTAGCAAGCATAAGTTTACTAAATTCATAACAAAGTTAACATTCACTAAAGTTCGTTCGGGCACCTAATATTTAACCTAAAGCTATCGTAACGTGGTGCCAACGTGGTTTTTTATGTTTCAAATTCTAGTTCCGACAAAACGCAGATACTTCGAGCTGCAGAAGCAGCTGAGGAGGTAATCAACGTATTGAAATTAAAAATCAAGCAGAAGGAGCACGATATCGCGTATCTGAAGAGTCAATCGTCCAAGAAATGATCTGTAAATATATCTGAGTGAATCTAATAAATAAAAATATAATTGAAGAAAAACGAAAGGTTTTTGTTGCGCACTTTTTTTTTCTTCATAAATCGGAAGGAGACATTTTGGTATATATTTTCCCGCGTCGTTAAAGCGCCATCGGCAACCTGTGGAACGAAGTTTCAACTGCTGCGCAATGCGATAAAATTGAATTCACAGAAACGCCGGTTATCCCGGTGATATTTGCGTTTCGAGAGCGTTAAGTGAAAGCGTTTATTTCTTACTGAAGTTTATCGTATTTAAAAAAAACTTAAGCATGGAGCTCGAGGGTGCAAATTTGCTCACGTTGAGCGAATATCTTAAACACACCCTTAGTCCTGCTGTAGACGTCAGACGACCGGGTAAGGATAACCTAAAAAAATTCATCATTTACTTTTTCTTCACTGTTTCATTTATAATAACAATTAAGTTAGACGAACCGATTTAATACAGGGACGCGATATATTCCAGAAAAATAATTAAATCTGACACTTGCTTCACTATTTAACCAGAATTTATTATTCTGCAGGAATTCACAAGAGCAAACATCAGATTTCATTACTTTTCTAACCCTTTATTTTCGGGAACTTCGATAGATTGATTAATTGTGGCCAAAACTTAGATTAACAAAAATAAATGAATAAATTCACGGATTTAATTTTTTTTTAACAAATGTTTGGGTCTAGCAGTTAGAATCATATTAAAAAATCATGGGGAAATCAAAAATCATAATCAGATAGCGCCAGGGTCAATTATTTACCAATTTCAAATTGCTATAAAATTGCATCATTATTTTTTCTTCACTGTTTCTTTTGTAACATTCAAATAAACGTACCAACTTAGTGCAAGAATATGATATATTACAGAAAAATAATTAAATCTGACACTTGCTTCGCTATTTAACGAGAATTCATTATTCTGTAGGAATTCACAAGAACATCAGATTTCATTGTTTTTCTAACCCTTTATTTTCGGGTACTTTTATAGATTGATTAATTATAGCCAAAACGTAGATTAACAAAAATAAATTAATGAATTCACTGGTTTAATTTCGTTTTTGAACGAATGTTTAGGTCTAGCAGTTAGAATCATATTAAAAAATCATAGGGCAAATCAGACAGCGTCAGGGTCAATTATTTACGAAGTTGAAGTTGCTAAAAAAATGTATCGATTATTTTTTCTCTACAGTTTTGTTCGTAACATTAAAAGAAATGTACCAATTTAGTATAGGAATATGATTTATTACAGAAAAATAATTAAATCTGCCACTTGCTTCGCTATTTAACGAGAATTCATTATTCTGTAGGAATTCACAAGAACATCAGATTTCATTATTTTTCTAACCCTTTATTTTCGGGAACTTTTATAGATTGATTAATTGTGGCCAAAACTTAGATTAACAAAAATAAATGAATGAATTCACTGGTTTAATGTTTTTTTCAACAATTATTTGGGTCTAGCAGTTAGAATTATATTAAAAAGTCATAGGGCAAATCAGACAGCGTCAGGGTCAATTATTTACCAAGTTGAAGTTGTTAAAAAATGCATCATTATTTTTTCTTCACTGTTTCTTTTGCAACATTAAAATAAACATACTGTTTTAGTATAGGAATGTGATTTATTGCAGAAAAATAATTAAATCTGACACTTGCTTCACTATTTAACCAGATTTGATTATTCTGCAGGAATTCACAAGAACAAACATCAGATTTCATTATTTTTCTAACCCTTTATTTTTGGGAACTTCGATAGATTGATTAATTGTAGCCAAAACATAGATTAACAAAAATAAAGAAATATTGTGGCTGGTTTAATTTTTTTTAATCGTTTTTGGGTTTAGCAATTGAATGATATAAAAAAATCATGGGGTGAATCAGAAAGCGTCAGTCAATTATTTACCAAGTTGAAGTTGCGAAAAAAATCCACGATTATTTTTTTTCCACTGTTTCTTTTGTAACATTAAAATAAACATACTGTTTTAGTATAGGAATGTGATTTATTGCAGAAAAATAATTGAATCTGACAGTTGCTTCACTATTTAACCAGATTTTATTATTCTGCAGGAATTCACAAGAGCAAACATCAGATTTCATTATTTTTCTAACCCTTTATTTTTGGGAACTTCGATAGATTGATTAATTGTGGCCAAAACTTAGATTAACAAAAATAAATTAATGAATTCACTGATTTAATTTTTTTTTAACAAGCGTTTGGGTCTAGCAGTTAGAATCACATTAAAAAATCATAGGGAATCAAAAATCATAATCAGATAGCACCAGGGTCAATTATTTACCAATTTCAAGTTGCTATAAAATTGCATCATTATTTTTTCTTCACTGTTTCTTTTGTAACATTAAAATAAATGTACCAACTTAGTACAAGAATATGATATATTACAGAAAAATAATTAAATCTGACACTTGCTTCACTATTTAACGAGAATTCATTATTCTGTAGGAATTCACAAGAACATCAGATTTCATTATTTTTCTAACCCTTTATTTTCGGAAACTTTTATAGATTGATTAATTGTGGCCAAAACTTTGATTAACAAAAATAAATGAATGAATTCACTGGTTTAATTTTTTTTTGAACAAGTATTTGGGTCTAGCATTTGGAATGATATAAAAAATCATGTGTCGAATTAGAAAGCGTCAGGGTTAATTATTTACCAAGTTGAATTTGCTATAAACATGCATTGATTATTTTTTCCTTACTGTTTCTTTTGCAACATTAAAATAAACATACCGATTTAGTATAAGAATGTGATTTATTGCAGAAAAATAATTAAATCTGACATACGTTTAATTATTTAACAAGAATTTATTATTCTGTAGGAATTTACAAAAGCAATCATTAGATTTCTTTATTTTTCTAACACTTTTTTTTTGGGTACTTTTACAGATTGATTAATTGTGGCCAAAACATAGATTAACAAAAATAAAGAAATATATTGGCTGGTTTAATTTTTTTTTAAAAGAGTTTTTGGGTCTAGCAATTGGAATGATATAAAAAAATCATGGGGCAAATTAGAAAGCATCAGTGTCAATTATTTACTAAGTTGAAGTTGCTAAAAAAATGCATAGATTATTTTTGCTTCACTATTTCTTTTGCAACATTAAAATAAACGTACCGATTTAGTATAGGAATGTGATATATTGCAGAAAAATAATTAAATCTGACGCTTGCTTCACTATTTAACCAGAATTTATTATTCCGACGGTATTTGCAATGGCAAACATCAGGTTTAATTATTTTTCTGCAATATACCACAAACTTATCATATTTGTGTATCTATCATAATTTGCTGCATTTACCGTCCAATAAAAAAGAATTGTTTTATGTAATTACGCAAATATTTGTTACAGCGGAAAAATTTTTAGAGTCGATCGAAGTAAATCAGAATTATCCTGCTTTATTACTTCATCTTGTTGATACGGCTGACATTGATATTACGATCAGAATAGCCGGTGCTGTTGCCTTCAAGAATTATATCAAAAGAAATTGGAAAGTTGTAAGTAACGGAATCAATATCACAATATTATTTTAAACCTTTGTTGTTTGTTTGCTTAATACAATATTGTTTGCAAATTTAACTGCAATTTTGGTTAGAATGTTCTTAGTACGTTAACAATATTGTCAATATCCTTCAGTTTAAACAAACAAAAAACACTAAAATTATGAATTTGATTCAGCGAAAACTTCATATAATATGTCCAATTGCTTCTTAATATAAATTGAGTTATTTTTCTGTTCTGATTCATTACTATACATTTTATTCTGATTGATTATTTTTCTATTTTTCTACATGAATATTTAATGATTTTTATCCTCTTCATTATGAAAATTTGATGAAAGTCTAGATAAATACATAAACTCATCTTCAAAAAATTGTTTTTGCAGGAAGTAGACAATATTATTTTAACCTTTTGTTGTTTGTTGCTTGATACAATATTTTTTGCAAATTTCACTGCAATTAGAATGTTAGAATGTTCTTAGTATGATAACAACATTGTCAATATCCTCCAGTTTAAACAAACAAAAAACACTAAAATTATGAATTTGACTTAGCGAAAACTTCATATAATATGTCCAATTCCTTGTTAATATAAACTGATTCATTTTTCTGTTCTGATTGATTATTATACATTTTATTCTGATTGATTATTTTTCTATTTTTCTACATGAATATTTGATGATTTTTTTCCTGTTCATTATGAAAATTTGATGAAAGTCTAGATAAATATACAAAATCATCTTTAAAAAATTGTTTTTGCAGGAAGAAGATGCCGTCGATCGTATTCATGCCGCGGATCGTGATGCTATAAAGAAGTTGATTGTAAATTTGATGCTTCACTCGCCCGATTCCATCCAAAAACAACTTTCAGACGCAGTTTCGATTATAGGAAAACACGATTTTCCGAACAAATGGCCAGACTTGATAGATCAAATGGTCGAGAAATTCAACACCGGAGATTTCCACGTGATCAATGGTGTTCTCCACACAGCTCACTCACTTTTCAAAAGGTATCGCTACGAATTCAAGAGCCAGAGTTTGTGGACGGAAATCAAATTTGTACTGGACAAATTTGCAAAACCACTCACCGATCTCTTCCTGGTAAATAGCTTTTTAATTAACCATCTACTGCTAAACGACGCACAATATTTTATTTAATAATTATTACAATGAGGCAAATTTATTAAAGTAAAGCTTTGGAAAATATAAAAAATAATAAGCAACCAATGGGCACGATCAAATTTTATATTCTTAAGTTCTTTTGTAAATTGTATAAAAAATAACACAGAATAAAAATTAGAAAATCGAAATTGCTGTAAAATCTCTGCTATTGATTTTCACAATATTAAATATGCAGCAGTTCTGGAAATTGACTTATGCTTATTTATTTTCGATTACAGGCTACTATAAACCTTACACAATAAATTAAATAAAATTGCGATGAATGAAAAATATGCTAGATCAAATTGCTTAATTTTTTTCCAAATTTTCATTAAATTTTACACTAAATTTCCTTGAACATTTATTTCATATATATCTGAAATTTCAGCTCGTTTCGTAAATTATATAAAACATAACACCGAATAAATATTAGAAAATTGAAATTGCTGTAAAATCTCTGTTACCGATCTTCACTATATTAAATATCCAGCAGTCCTGTAAATTAACTTATGCTTATTTATCTTCGATTACAGGCTACTATAAACCTCACACAATAAATTAAATAAAATTGATCTTAGTTCAAAAAAATGTTAGATCAATTGCTTAATTTTTTTCCAAATTTTAATAAAATTTTACACTAAATTTCCTTGAACATTTATTTCATATATATCTGAAATTTCAGCTCGTTTCGTAAATTATATAAAACATAACACCGAATAAATATTAGAAAATCGAAATTGCTGTAAAATCTCTGTTACCGATCTTCACTATATTAAATATCCAGCAGACCTGTAAATTAACTTATGCTTATTTATCTTCGATTACAGTCTACTATAAACCTCACACAATAAATTAAATAAAATTGATCTTAGTTAAAAAAAATGTTAGATCAATTGCTTAATTTTTTTCCAAATTTTCATAAAATTTTACATTAAATTTCCTTGAACATTTATTTCATATATATCTGAAGTTTGAGCTCGTTTGGTAAATTATATAAAACATAACACCGAATAAAAATTAGAAAATCGAAATTGCTGTAAAATCTCTGCTACTGATCTTCACTATATTAAATATCCAGCAGTCCTGTAAATTGACTTATGCTTATTTATCAATAAATTTAATAAATTTAATAATTTAACAATAAATTAAATAAAATTGATCTTAGTTTAAAGAAATGTTAGATCATATATGCTTAATTTTTTCCCGAATTTTCATAAAATTTTACACTAAATTTCCTTGAACATTTATTTCATATATATCTGAAGTTTGAGCTCGTTTTGTAAATTATATAAAACATAACACCGAATAAAAATTAGAAAATCGAAATTGCTGTAAAATTTCTGCTACCGATCTTCACTATAATAAATATCCAGCAGTCCTGTAAATTGACTTATGCTTATTTATCTTCGATTACAGGCTACTATGAACCTTACACAATAAATAAAATAAAATTGATCTTAGTTAAAAAAAATGTTAGATCAATTGCTTAATTCTTCTCCAAATTTTCATAAAATTTTACACTAAATTTCCTTGAACATTTATTTCATATATATCTGAAGTTTTAGATCGTTTGGTAAATTATATAAAACATAACACCGAATAAAAATTAGAAAGTCGAAATTGCTGTAAAATCTCTGCTACCGATTTTCACTATTTTAAATATCCAGCAGATCTGTAAATTGACTTATGTTTATTTATTTTTTATTACAGGCTACTATGAACCTCACACAAGTTCATGCCAACAATGTAGAAGCGTTAACTGTTATATACAATTCGTTGGTGATTCTTTGCAAAGTGTTTTACTCTCTCAATTTCCAAGTAAGTAAATCAAGCCTCGATCCTATTTTATGACGACTGGATTTTACACAGAATTAATTCGTCCTGCAGGATTTACCGGAATTCTTCGAAGACAATATGGAAGTTTGGATGACAAATTTCCATACTCTGCTAACCACAGATGTGGTCGCTCTAAAAACAGCGGTAAATGTTTTACAACATTTTTTATCGTTCTTAAAATCGATTGAATCCAATACTTGTGCCTTTATGCAACTGATATAACTACGAAACTTTTGTTTCTAGGACGAAGAAGAGTCCGGTGTTATCGAGCAACTAAAGTCTCAAGTGTGTGACAATATCGTTCTCTACGCGCAAAAATACGACGAAGAATTTCAGAAATATGTGCCGCAGTTTCTCGAAGCTATTTGGGCTTTGTTGAACGCCACAAGTCAGCAGCCTAAATACGATGCGGTAAGTTTACAGTATTTCGTATTTTTAAGGTAGTAACTCTGAAGAATTCTTTATTTAACAATTTTTTCTTTAAACTAAACGTACCGATACTTAAATGTGCGATCACGTGTGTAATTCAAAAACGATTGATCGCTCTCAAATTGAGGTAATTGGAATTCAAATTAGCCATAAGTAATGTGTATTTGCCATACCAAAAATACACTAACCACATGTTTATCTAAATTTGTTTGTCTAAATGAAATTTAAGAATTGAACTAACAACGAGAGTATTTTAGAGAATTCCAATTAATTAAATTAAATTTATCAGCGGATTTCTCTTTTTACGTAATTTATAAGTTTTTAGCAAAGAGTGACAATTTGAAAATTTCTGCTTATAGAAAAAAATAAATATATGGGGGATTCCATACCGATTCGGCCTGGGTCGGACCCTCGACCTCTCGGATTTGGTTGAAAATTTTTTATATGATTAGACCAACTCCAAATAGTACTGGAAAATTTTTGCAGATTTTTTTCATTTATTTATTTTTTTTTTACGATTTTTTAAAGGTGACAACGTTAGTCCAAATTTAAAAATCTGAAAAAATTCTCAAAAATTCTGCATGAAATAACAAAAATTTTGAGCCTAAAGCCAAAGTGGGCCGGGGTTTGCTGCTATTTTTTTTCTATAAAAAACTATTAAAAAATTTAGAAACGAAAGAGGAAAAGTTATCAAATTTTTCTAAAATATTGCTTTCTTCTGCAAGTGCTTTCTTTTCGTAAAAAAAATGCGATTCATAGAAAATATGTTCACTGTTAAATCAGGCCGGAATCGCAAAACAGAGTTTCTCTCTGAGGAAACCAAATAATAACGATATAATTTCTTGCGGATGAATGTTTATGGAAAAAAAAGAGGAAGTGCTGTGAAAATTTCAATTTTCATGTTTTTTTATTATTTGTAATACAGCAATTTCTAAAATTATATAACATTCTTATCGAATAGTTTTTCCTATTTCCAAAAAAATATTCATGAATCAGAATTGACAAGCCGCGCGAATCAAAGGATTCCATTGATAATATCAGATGTCAATGATGATAATTTAAAAAGCGATCACACCTTTGAATACAAAAAAAATTGAAGATCACCGAGTGCAGCTGAGATGAACAAACAATAAAATCAAATTAGATTATACCGCAGAGCGAATCTAATTTTGTTATCTGACTCAACCCTGTACTCCACGAGGAATGTTTTTTTTCGTAATTTTGTGCAACTCGCAGTTTAGAAAAATTTGATAACTTTTCCTCTTTCGTTTCTAAATTTTTTAATAGTTTTTTATAGAAAAAAAATAGAAGCAAAACCCGGCCTACTTTGGCTTTAGGCTCAAAAATTTTGTTATTTCATGCAGAATTTTTAAGAATTTTTCAGATTTTTAAATTAGGGCTAATGATATGTTACCTTTAAAAAATCGTAAAAGAAAGAAAAAAAAAATCTGAAAAAATTTTCCAGTACTTATGGAGTTGGTCCAATCATATAAAAAATTTTCGACCAAATCCGAGAGGTCGAGGATCCGACCCAGGTCGAATCGGTATGGAATGCCCCATATATATGGGGTAAAACACGTCAAGCCGGCCACACGAATTTTTCATTTTAATAAAAATTTGAATATTTGTTGGGGATGTTGGTCTGGCTGAAAACAAAAATTACAAATTTTTTCAGATTTTGTTTTCGCATATTTCAGCCGTTACAAAAAACTGACAATAACAATCATTAATTTTTTAACGCCAAAACTACAGCTCTCGCAAAAAAATCACGTGAACAAAAAATTCAAGGTATCTAACGTTCTTTTCAATAAATTTTTTGCAAAATCTTCCTACTCTGTTTTATGCTATTTTTCAATGGAATAAAATTATAATATTTGTCTAGAAACTGAAAAAAAAATTGGCGAGATCGGCGGCGATTTCATTCCACTGTTACAGCTCTTCAAACGATCGAATACCAGGGCAATCTAATGTATAGTTGCTCTGTACGTTCAACAGACTGTCTACATAATAGTTCTAAAGCCCGCACTGCATTTTTTACATCGGATATTTTTCCCTCTTCAATTTTTGGGTTTTTTTATACATTTATTTTATCGACTGATGGAATTGAAACTGTTAAAGCTATAGTTTGTCGATACGCACGCTGGTTACGAAAAACAATCGAAGTTTGTTTAATCCGTTTTTTTTCGTGTTTGTCATTGTGAAAAGTTTAGCTGTCCAAACACGTCGCTAATAAAAATATCCTGATAAAAGTGTTTAATTCTCTCAAAATATATCGTGTTCTGCCTGGAGTTTCAATAGGTTATGGGCCCAGCGACTCGATAAATATATTTTGAGTAAGAATAAAAAAAAAAAAAAAAAAAAAAAACTTTTAAGAATAACGTGTGGAATATCGAAACGTCGAAGAGAATCATCACCAGCGAAGAAAAATGAACGGGATGAATTCGGCTCGATTGGAAACGTTAAGAAAGGATAACTACGACACTTGGAAAATGCAAGCGCAAGCATTATTAATAAAAAACGAAGCTTGGAAATACGTATCAGGTGAGAAGCCGAAGCCTCCGGTAATAGCTGGAGACGACGCAACCGTACAGGCAGCAAATGCGTGGAATGATGCTGACCTGAAAGCTCGTTCGGATCTTATTCTCTCAATTAGCCCATCCGAATTAAAACAAATTAAGGGCTGTGTAACATCTCGAGAAATTTGGTTGAAGCTCGAATCCATCTACCAGTCGAAGGGACCGGCCCGAAAAGCAACCCTTCTCAAACAATTAACTCTGCAGAAAATGCGTGAGGAAGATGATATTCGAGATCATGTAACGAGATTTTTCGACGCTGTAGACAAACTCGACGAAATGAGTGTGGAGATTAATGCGGAGCTGTTGACGATCATGTTACTCTACAGTTTACCGGCAAGTTTCGAGAATTTTCGCTGTGCGATCGAATCTCGAGACGAGTTACCATCTCCGGAGGCGTTAAAAATTAAAATTTTCGAGGAAAACGACGCTCGAAAAGAGAAGAATAAGGAAACTGTACCGAACGCTATGGTTGCTGAAAGGAATTATAAGAAATTCCCTGGCTCGGACTCACAGAAGAACGAAAACAGAGGATCGGATAAGAAGAATTTTCAATTCAAGTGCAATCGTTGCAAGAAAAAGGGACACAAAGCAGCCCAATGTTATGCGAAATTGGACTTCCCTCAACAGAAGTCAGCGATCGTCGAAGAGGTTGGATTTTTAATCACCGAAGAATCCATGACGACAGCGACAGCATTCAGAGCGGAGAACGTTTCTCAAAGCAGCAAATGGTGTCTAGATAGCGGATGCACATCGCACATGTGTCACACGGGAGAGAAGTTCGATACGATAGTGGAATCGGAATCTTCAACGCTAAATCTAGCAAGCAACACTTCGACGGCGATTCAAGGGAAAGGAACTGTGAAACTGTTAATCAGTGACGGAGAAAACGAAAAAATTGCGGCCCTCGACAACACGTTGCACGTACCTGATTTACGTACGGATCTAATTTCGGTTGGGAAAATAACTGACAAAGGATACGACGTGATATTCAAGAAGGAAAACGCGATTGTCACGGACCAGCAGAAAAATATTAAAATGATAGCGGATAGAGCGAGTGACGGTCTCTATTACGTTCGACAACCCACAACGCAGTTCGCCAAAACTTCGATGGAGTCTGGATCATCGAGATTGGGGGTATGGCACCAACGTTTTGGACATTTAAACGAAAAGAGCCTCAAGGAAATCGTGAAATCCAACGCTGTTCTGGGAGTCGATTTGGGAAAGGATGGTACCCTACCACCGTGTACTACGTGCTTACGTGGAAAATTAACACGCATTCCTATGCCTAAATCCTCGAATAGAGTTTCGGAGCAGTTGGAGATAATTCACACGGACGTTTGTGGTCCAATGCGAACAGCATCCATGAGCGGTGCAAAGTACTTCATAACCTTCATCGATGACAGCACTCGGTGGTGCGAGTTGAAGTTTATCAAAAAGAAAAGCGAAGCTCTGAACGCATTCAAGGAATTTAAGGTAATGGTGGAAAATCGACTTGGAAAACGCATTAAATGCTTGCAGTCCGACAACGGAAAAGAGTTCTGCAACCATGAATTCGACGAATATTTGAAACAATGCGGAATACGAAGAAGACTCACTGTACCGTATACACCGGAACAAAACGGTGTTGCCGAGAGAAAAAATCGGACAATCGAAGAAATGGCAAGATGCATGCTAATTGGCTCTGGACTTCCACCGTCGTTTTGGGCTGAGGCTGTTGCCTGTGCTAACCACGTTCGGAATCGATGCTCGTCGCGATGTCTGAGTGGCAAAACGCCGCACGAACTTTGGTTTGGTAAACCACCAACAGTCCACTATTTTCAAACGTTCGGTTGCAAGGCCTACGTACTTGATAAAACTCCGAACAAGGGGAAGTTTCAACCACGCTCACGAGAAGGTACTTTCGTCGGATATTCTAGTGAGTCAAAAGCGTACAGAGTATGGATACCAAGTGAGCGAAAAATCGTTGCAACACGGGACGTTAAATTTATTAACGAATTTCCAACGGAAGGAAAATTCGAAGAATTCCGTGTGGAGGATTTAAGCAACACAAAATCGCTAGACGAAAATCGTATCGTCGAAATTGGTTTCCAACCACTCGGAAATAACGTCGAGAACAACGAACAAGGGGAAGTCAATGTTCATCACAATCGACTAGAAACTGAAGAATCATCGGACGAAGATTACGAAGAAAATGCCGTGGAAATGCGCGAAGAAAACGACAGGGAAGTGGCTGAGCGGGTGGAACAAAAAAGAGGACCTGGAAGACCTCGCCTTGATCGAAATGGATCTCGAGGACGACCCAGAAAGATATATCATTATGTCGACGCTTCAGATGAGATACATGAGTACGCGGGTGTAGCTGAAATATCTGTGAAGCAGGCACTGTCGGGACCTGATATGGAAGAATGGCAGTGTGCGATACAAAACGAATTTGAATCTCTTATCAAAAAGGAAACTTGGAAGTTAGTACCACGCCCAGCGAATCACAGTGTTATCGGTTGTCGAATGATATTGCACAACAAATACAATCCAGACGGAACGTTGGAAAGGCGAAAAGCTCGTCTGGTTGCAAAAGGGTTCACTCAACGTTTTGGAATAGATTTCCATGACACTTTTGCTCCAGTGGCACGGCTCAGTTCCATTCGAACGATAATGGCTCTTGCCGTACAACACGATATGAAAATTGAACAACTCGACGTTACTACAGCGTATTTAAACGGCGAGGTTGATGAGGAAATTTTCATGGACATGCCCGAGATGATGGAAAATATGTTGGTCAGAATCACAGAGAAAAACGAAGAGAAAGATTCCCTCAGTGCCAAAGCACGGAAGATGCTAAGCGATTTACGAGGCGGAGGAAAAGTCTGTCTTCTACAAAAATCATTATACGGTCTACGACAATCCGGACGGCAGTGGAATCTGAAACTTGACGAAAAATTACGAAAGATAGGTTTAAAACCTTCAAACGCGGATCATTGTATATACTGGATCAAACGAGGGGAAGTATTGATGCTTGTCACAATTTACGTCGATGATATCTTAATCGCATGTCAGAAGACGGACCTCATCGCGAAACTCAAGAAAGATCTAATGCAAGAATTTGAGATGAAAGATATCGGAGCTGCTCACTATTTTCTCGGGATAGAATTCTCTCAAAGTAAAGGCGAAATCAAAATGTCACAAAAAGGATATATCGAAGACGTGTTGAAGCGTTTCGGCATGGAAAACTCGAAGCCAGTTGCAACTCCGTTTGATCCGAGCATAAAACTTACGAAAGATGATCCTAAAGAAGAAGAGAGCATCGAGAAGGTACCCTACAGAGAACTCATCGGAGCTTTAATGTATCTCGCCGTAGCTACACGTCCCGACATTTCGTATGTGGTAAGCTCTCTCAGTCAATTCAATGACTGCTACAATATGGACCACTGGAAAGCTGCAAAAAGGGTACTTCGCTATCTGAAGGGATCGGACAATCTCGGAATCGTATTTAAAAAGGATGGTCAGAATTTGAGAGGTTTCGTAGACGCTGATTGGGGGGCCTGCCAAATCGATAGAAGGTCATATACTGGATATGCGTTCATCCTAAGCGGTGCAGCAATAAGTTGGGAAGCTCGCAAACAGCGCACTGTGGCATTATCAACCACGGAAGCTGAGTATATGGGACTTTCGGAAGCAACGAAAGAAGCTGTATACCTTAGCAATTTTTTGAAAGAATTGGGTTTCGAAAAACTATCAAAGGTGTCATTGTACAACGACAACCAGGGAGCCTTAAAATTAGCCGAAAATCCAATCTTTCATTCCCGCACAAAACACATAGATATTCGGCATCACTTCGTTCGTGACACCTTAAAAAATAATCAAATCGAGATTAAATATGTATCGACTGACGATATGACTGCTGATATTCTAACCAAAGGACTACCAAGACCGAAGCACCAAAAATGTTGCAAACAACTCGGAATTGGACAAATCAACTAAGATGAGAAAAGAGCGTTCGTCTCGAGGGGAAGTGTTAAAGCTATAGTTTGTCGATACGCACGCTGGTTACGAAAAACAATCGAAGTTTGTTTAATCCGTTTTTTTTCGTGTTTGTCATTGTGAAAAGTTTAGCTGTCCAAACACGTCGCTAATAAAAATGTCCTGATAAAAGTGTTTAATTCTCTCAAAATATATCGTGTTCTGCCTGGAGTTTCAATAGAAACTTTGTGCTCTTTTCTAATCAATCGAAAATTGGCAAAACGTGGTGAATGAATGTCTCTTGAGTTCAATATTCACGTGCTCAATGTTACACGCCTATCGTTCTGCGTTGTGAACACAAAGTGTGGACGACAGGTACGTGGGAATTCGTCAATTAACCTAATAAAAAAAAAATTTTAATTAAAAATAACACAAAAATAAACAAGTGATGCTGGCTTTAGATTTTTTCTATTGACAGTCTCAACTCTGTTGAACGCAGAGAGCAATTACACATTAGATTACCATTACGTTCGATCATTCGAAGAGCTGTAACTGTGGAACGAAGTCGCCGCCCATCTCGCCAATTTTTTTTTCAGATTCTTAACATATTAAGGAACAAAATGTAAAAACCTCATCTGAATAGAAAACGCAGTTTCGGAAAAAAAAATATTGAAATTTTGTTTAATTGAAAAATAGCATAAAACGGAGTAGGAAAATTTGCAAAAAAATTTGTTGAAAAGAACGTTAGATACCTTAAATTTTTTGTTAACATGATTTTTTTGCGAGAGCCGTAGTTTTGGCCTTAAAAAATTAACGATTATTATTTTCAGTTATTTGTAACGGCTGAAATATGCAATAAAAAAATCTGAAAAAATTTGCAATTTTTGTTTTCAGCCAGACCAACATCCTCAAGAAATCTGAAAACTTTTTATTGAAATGAAAAATTCGTGTGGCCGCCTTGACGTGTTTTACCCCATATAAATAAACTAATATCACAGTAATTCTAAATAATTATTTATAACGAAGGATTGCTTTGCTAGCTTGAGCATGAAACATACTGAACGATATTCCCATAAAATTAAGTGATGGAAACTAGTTTTTTCCCAAACTCGCCAAACGCTAACTAGTTGAATTTCTGACATAATTCGCCCGAATTAATTTTTGCTCAAAAAGTCTGGAAAGTCTAGAGAAGCAAAACACAAAAAAAAAAAAGCTATAAAATCGAAAATGGTTAATAGTTTAAATTCTGCCACATTGTGATTTAAAGAGGAATATGGAAGTGCTTGAATAGCGATTGTATTTTTGAACACAAACTCATGGCAGTCGCTGTGAATTTATATCTGGTTTACTTTAAAAAATGTGTTTCATTTGGTCTTGCAGCTCGTATCAAATGCCTTACAATTCTTGGTTACGGTCGCCGATCGTGATCAGTACAGAAATTTGTTCGAAAAACCGGAAACGCTACGTAGCATCTGCGACAATCTTATCACACCGAACGTTGAATTCCGAGGTATTTCGAATAATAATCCAATTAAATAAAACAAATTTTCGATTGTTTTAACAATGATTAATTTCACCTAAATAGAATCTGATAACGAGCTGTTTGAGGATAATCCGGAGGAGTATATTAGACGCGATATTGAAGGCAGCGATGTCGACACCAGGCGAAGAGCTGCTTGCGATCTTGTCAAAGTCCTTGCCAAATATTTCGGAGCCAAGATTATGGACATTTTAGGCCATTATGTTGGCGTAAGTTTTGGAGACAAAAAATACTAATTTTATGGCATGCGATTCTTAAAAATCATCTTCTCTTCATTAATACTTTTACCTGTGTAGTTAAGGCTAGCCGAATACGCCGCAAAACCAGCGGAAAATTGGCGAAAGAAAGACGCAGCCATTTATCTTGTGACCAGCAGCGCGAGTAAAGGCCAAACACAAAAACACGGTGTCACTCAGAGCAATGAATTTGTTTCGCTCCCGACATTCGCTGTGCAACATATTGAGCCCGAGCTTGTCAAACCTGATGGTATGTAAAATGCGCATCATATGCCCTAAATGGTTACAAATTGACGTATCCATTGATGTTATAGTAGTAGTATAAGATTTTTATTAACCATTACAAAAATAGTGAATGCGTGTACAATTGTGTGCGCGTTAATATGCCGTGATCGAGTTTCCATGGTTAAATAGCCATCGACCGAGGTCCTTCAGCCCGTTTATTGTGACATTTTGGAGTTTCATTTTTTGATGTATAAACGGCTGTTACTGTATAAAAGAATAGTTACAAATTTAGTGTAGTTTGAGCTGTGGACTTATTGATTATTGTTTAACGTTGACAAAATTTGTAGTATTGTGTGAGTTGGCAGTTTGTGTTTTGGTCTAATGTTTGGTGTTCGTGTGTTACATAGCGGGGTGATTGCTTCGAGGTGTTGTTGTGCGAATTTGGCGCTCAGATTTCTTGTTCTTTCGGTAATAGGTGTTACTCCAGAGGTTTCGTAAAGAAGTGTATTTGATGGGTTGTGTAGAGGATTGTTCGGGTGTCTGAGTTTAGTGAGTTTACGAAGAGCTATTGTTTCTGCAGTTTTTATGTTTTTTATCGCCGGATTATTACAGTTTAGGAGCAGTGGATGGCCATATTCCAGCAGTGGGCGACATATGCTTTTGTATATTTTCGTTGACTGTTCAATTGTGATTTGTTTATTTCTATATGTTATTTTCCGGAAGTGTGCTGCTCGCGAGGTTGTGGCTGTTTTGATGTTAGTATGATTTTTCAGGTTTAGTTTGTTGTCTAGTGTGACGCCTAGGTATTTCGCCGAAACGCAAGGTTTGATGTCTGTATTGTACATGGTTTTAGTGGGTGAGCTGTCTGTGATTTTATGGTTGAATAAAATTAGTTTGGATTTAGTGGGGTTTGGTTTTAGGCGTATTGATGCTATAAATATAAATAATACAATTCTTAGTACTTCTCTCCATGGATAAAAAATACTCACAAATATATTAGACATAGGATATTTTATATCGATTTATATATTAGAAATCTATTCTAAGTACCCTAGAATCAACAAACACATGACATAATTATAATTCCATAACTCAAGATTCGTCAACGAGATTTGCTCACCACTTTCCGAAAAAAAAGAAAATCGTACATAAATGTTTCTATTGTTAATTTATTTATATATACATTTTTGATTATTTTGTTTCGAAAATTGCTCGAATTTGAGCCTTTAAATTCATTCTAACCAACTCGAAATCTGTCAAGTCTGAAGAATCAATTTTTTTATTTTCTAAATTTATTATCTAACCCTTTATTTTCGGGAACTATTTCAGATTTATTAATTGTGGCCAAAACTTAGATTAACAAAAATAAACAAATGAATTGACTGATTCAATTTTTTTTAAATCGCGTTTTTGGTTCTAGCAGTTACAATGATAGAAAAAAAATTATGAAGCGAATCACAAAGCGTCAGGTTCAATTATTTACCAAATTCGCTTCATCCACTTTATTGCCGTTGTAACAAAATAATTAAACTGTCACAACTCAATTAATTCCATAATATTACAAGTTAATGATTAACGCTATTCAGTACTTGTATTTCAATTTTCAGTTAACGAATTCCCTGTACTCAAGGCGGATGCGATTAAGTTCGTGATGTCCTTCAGATCGGTATTGCCACGTGAAATTGTCGTTGGTAGTATTCCTCATTTGATAAGACATTTGTCAGCGACGAGTCCCGTTGTGCACAGTTATGCGGCCTGCGCGATTGAAAAAATATTAGCAATCAAGGGTCCCAACAACGTGCCAATGTAATTTAAAAAAAAGTATTCTCAATCTCGAACCACGTCTATGAAATATACTTTTTTTGTTGTTAAATAAACACCATTTTTTTAGGGTCAAAGGCGAAGAACTCACTCCGTTAGCCGCTGACTTACTGAAAGGGCTTTTCGCGACATTGGAAATGCCTGGATCCGAAGAAAACGAATATTCCATGAAAGCTATAATGCGAAGTTTCGCTACACTTAAGGACAGTGTCGTGCCTTTCCTCGGCGATCTTTTGCCAAAACTTACGGACAAACTAACAATAGTAGCTAGAAATCCCAGTCGACCGAATTTCAATCACTATCTGTTCGAAACACTCAGTCTATCGATCAGAATCGTGTGTAAAACTAATCCGGCTGCTGTTGCGTCTTTCGAACAAGCACTTTTCCCGATTTTCCAAGGGATTTTGCAGCAGGATGTTCAAGGTTTGTCGGAGTCACCGTAAGTTTTCTCTTGGTTTTATCGACCGATTTTATACGAATTTTTTTCCTGTTTTTCAGAATTTATTCCGTACGTTTTTCAAATTCTTGCGCTGCTCCTCGAGTTGCAAACTGGACCCGATGTTCCTGAACCCTATATGGCCCTTTTCCCGTGTTTACTCGCACCGGTGCTCTTCGAACGTCAAGCTAATATCCATCCACTTAATCGGCTGCTTCAGGCGTTTGTTAGCCATGGATCTCATCAAATTATAGCCCAAGACAAGACCAGCGGTCTTCTTGGTGTGTTTCAGAAACTCATTGCATCAAAGGCCAACGATCACGAGGGTTTCTTACTTATACAGAGCATCATTGAACATTTCCCACCGTAAGTGCTTTCTTTTTCTTGATGACATGTTTTTTATACAGGAAAAAGTCTACTATTAGTCCGGCATCGTTCAGAATTCTAGTGGAAATTATTTTTCATAAGACATTAACGCACCCTCGGAAATTTGTTCGACGATTCGAATAAATAATTTCCGAAAAGGGCCGCGTAATTTTTCGGACTAAAAAAATAAAAAAATTTCGTTATGGTAATTAATATACTTTTGTCTGAAGTTTTTAGGCATATACCGATTATATTATATTTAATAAACAAGTATCAAAAATAAATAAGCATTTAAAAAAGTCATGTTTAATATATCAAATTTAATATACTGTTTTATGCATAAAAACTTCCAATAACTGTATATTAATTTCCTGAACATTTTTTACAGTGTAGAGCCGAAATTTTGAAACGAAAACAGTAGTAATTTGCGTGTAACGATCGCTAACGTTCATTTTATCGACGAATGATATTTTTTGCATTGGTCACGATTACGTCGCAAAATTTAATGTATTATGAACTACTTATGATAATTACAGAAATGTATTGGAGCCGTTCATGAAGCAGGTCTTCGTGCTCCTGTTCCAGAGACTTTCGTCTACTAAAACAACGAAATTTGTCAGAGGTCTCATTGTATTTTTCTCATACTACATAATCAGATACGGTTCGGGCAGTCTGGTGACCATTGTTGACACTATACAGCCACAGTAAGTAACAAAATGGAGAAAATCTTATCCGCGGATCACCAGTAATATCTTAAGGATGTATGATAGGTACAGTCCCGTTAAACATGAGTTTCAGTGAAAATTTCGAACACTTCCCGATGGGATAAAAATCGAACAAAAATCAAGCGTGTAAAAGGTGCTAAAAAGATCGATTTTGCATAATTGTAATGCGAAAATCTTATTAACAAATTGATAAATCAAAAAATTGTTGAACATATCACCCGATAATCTAACGATTTTTTCATATGAAAATGATTTGTCAAATTTCCCGAGTACCTATGAATTTTTTTTTAATTTTGAAAAATACGCGAAAAATATCGAATTGTGGATATGCGTTTGGCAAAAAATATCTTGAGTGTAATGGATGGTTTTTTTTGCCAAACGCATATCCAAACTTCGTCTTTTTTTGCGCATTTTTCAAAATAAAAAAATTAAAATTCTAAATAAAGAAAAAATTTTGAAAAAATTCATATGTATTCGGAAAAATTGACAAATCATTTTCTTTATTTTTAATTTTTATTTGTTTGTTTTGAAAAATGCGCAAAAAATATCGATTTTGGATATGCGTTTGGCAAAAAATATCTTGAGTGTAATGGATTGTTTTGTCAAGCGCATATCCAAAATTCGTTATTTTTTGCGCGTTAAAAAAAAAAGATTCGAAATAAAGAAAAAATTTTGAAAAAATTCATGTGTTCGGGAAAATTGACAAATCATTTTCATTCGAAAAAATCGTTAGGTTGTCGGGTGATTTGTTCAACAATTTTTTTTATTCATCAATTTGTTAATAACATTTTTGAATGATTATTATGCAAAATCGATCTTTTCAGCGCCTCTTACATGCTTGATTTTCTTCCGATTTTTATCCCGTCGGGAAGTGTTCGAAATTTTCTCTGAAACTCACGTTTGGGGACTGTACCTATTATACATCCTTAACAAAACGTGTAACTATTAATTTTTTACAGAATGTTTGGCATGGTTTTGGAGCGTGTTATAATTGCTGATTTGCAAAAAGTCTCCGGAGAGATTGAGCGCAAAGTTGCTGCAGTTGGAATGTCGAATTTGCTGATTGATTGTCCAGCTATGGTTGAGAGTCCTTACAACGTTTTTTATCCTCGACTTTTGGCTATTTTGGTGGAATTTTTCGAGTTGCCACAAGATCAGACAGTTCTGCTCGAAGATGCACTGTTTCCGGATGTCGAGGATGCTCCTGGATATCAAGCCGCTTACAGTCAATTGATCTGCGCTAGAAATCCCAAGAAAGATCCGCTGGAAAGTACGTAAACTCAATGAATCATTATAATAGTTTTTTTGTGAACTCAACTTTTGTGAATTTGAAGAATTTAATTTTTCTTAAATTATAGCGAAAGTCCTTCACTGTTAACATTTTTTGCAAATTTACATTACCGGAAATTTTATTCATCAGCTGATGTATTGAATTTAATACACGAGCGTAATAAAATTATAATTTTTTATATTAAATTTCTTAATTTTCATAAGGTTCAGTAGAAATTACGGTAATTTTACATCTCACCTGCATATTTCACCGAGCTTCCTTTACCCGTAATGGAAAATTATACGAAATATTTTTAACAGTGTTCTTATTATGATTACGAATATTATTTCATCGTGCGAGTTCTTTTGCTAGAATTTTTTTATAATACAGAGAATAAAATTCCGGTCTGATTGACCGATTCATCAACGATCGATACAAAGTCGCGAACCGGGAAACATGAAATTCACTTTGGTGTTGAGTCGCAACTAAAAATATATATATATATATATTGTATTTGCGAATGTACCAGAGTTGTATGTCCCCATTACTTTACGATATAAAGTTTACAGAACAGTTTGCCTTGTAGTTACGAATTTGTAATGATAACCTGTACCGATTATAAAATTATATGTGAACTTTTGAATAGAAAAATTGAATTTAAGAAAAATTGAATTTTTTATTAAATTTTGAGAGAAATTGTCCGAATAATGGACAACCACAGGCCTCCATTACTTTAGCAATGCATTAACAGTATTTTTCCATTTTTGCAATAAGATTATCATGAAATTTTATGGGGAATTAATATTTTTTGCCTCTATTCAAAAGTTTCCCCGTCATATTATAATCACTGCAAATTATTATTATAAAAACAAAGACAATTGCAGCATCAATTTTGTTTAAAAAATAATTAGGGCTTTACAACTCTAGAATGTACGAAGATTTAACTGTTTCTGTTTCCTCATAGAGTTTTCGTTCACGTTCACGTTTTCGTGAAAATGTTTTTTTTTTAAATCTTAGGTCAGCGTTTTCTTAAAAATTCGATAACATTGCAAATTTTTTTCAAATTTTGAAAGAATTTTATTTGAAAAATAATTAGGGCTTTACAACTCTGGAATGTACGAAGATTTAACTGTTTTCGCTTCCTCATAGAGGAATTTTTGTTTTCGTGAAAATGTTTTTCTTTTAATCTTAGGTCAGCGTTTTCTTAAAAATTCGATAACATTGCAAATTTTTTTCAAATTTTAAAAGTATTTTATTTGAAAAATAATTAGGGTTTTACAACTCTAGAATGTACGAAGATTTAACTGTTTCTGTTTCCTCATAGAGGAAGCTTTGTTTAAGTGAAAATGTTTTTTTTAAATCTTAGGTCAGCGTTTTCTTAAAAATTCGATAACATTGCTAATTTTTTTTTAATTTAAAAAGATTTTTGTTTGACAAATAATTAGGGCTTTACAACTCTGGAATGTACGAAGATTTAACTGTTTTCGCTTCCTCATAGAGGAAGCTTTGTTTTCGTGAAAATGTTTTTTTTTAAATCTTAGTTCAGTATTTTC
Organism: Ephialtes manifestator; assembly: GCA_963970395.1. Taxonomy (NCBI): domain Eukaryota; kingdom Metazoa; phylum Arthropoda; class Insecta; order Hymenoptera; family Ichneumonidae; genus Ephialtes; species Ephialtes manifestator. The sequence goes on from OZ019973.1 coordinate 2,189,306, forward strand.
TTAAAAATTCGATAACATTGCAAATTTTTGGTATTATTTTGCAGCTATCGGCGACGTTCGTCTGCACTTGGCTCAGGGTCTTGGAAGATTGCCACCGGGTCAACTGCCCGGTCTTCTCGGACAGATTCCCGAGCCGAATGCCAATCATCTTAGAAATTACTTGCAAACGGCCGGTATAAGCGTTGCATAATACGAGTTGAACATCCGAAACAAATTAAAAATCCATCTGATGGCGAAACAGTTCAGTAACATCGAACTGAGCAAGTCCTGATCGAAGGAAATGCTGCGATAACTTGCTACGAATGAAACACAAACAATGCTACAAATGAATTGAGATATACGAAAGTAAAATTCATTTCGATCGCTCGATGCTATGTTATTCTGTGCGAAAGTCACTGAATCGTATTTAATTTTTGAATTCCCTTTTTATTTTGTCGTACAATCCCAATTGTCTCTGCGCGTAGAGTCAAGTTTAATCATTTAATTATTATAAAGTGAAACTTTTCTTTTTTTTTTAAATCGTCCATGTTTTGTAGAACAAAAATGTGTAATGCCTCCCCGGAACAGTTAAACATGTTCGCATAATGCTGCGCATTGACGGGAGTGTACAATCGGTGCGTACTAATAAGTGATATGTAGAATTTTAATATGTAATATTTCTGAAGATGCCACGATCCTGTCCACGTAAGAGACTTAAATATTTTCCATGTACAACAAACAGCAGCACCGACGCCTAAACAGTAGCACATCTTTTTTTTTAAGTATGTAACATAACAATTAAAATCAACAGTTCAGTATGATTTTTATTTCTCTGGTTAAGCAATCAGCGAATTAATATTTTGCACTCTTGTAAAACAGCTTATAATCTATGAGTACGTGGAAAGTTGTTAATGCTTGACTGTAGAATTTTTGTACTATGGTCAATTTATTAAATCTCATATTGCTATAAAAGCTTTTGTCAGTTATTTTTACCTTTTACGTTTTTGCCCTTTTTCCTCAAAAGTCAGTTTTTTCTTACTATTACGTTGAAGTATTAGAAAAGAATAGTTTACGTTTTATACAACAAAAAATGTGTAATGCTTGTTTGAAACGATTTGGAATGTTTGTAGAATGGAAAATAAAAATTCTTGGTACGATTAATTTTATAATTATTATTACATAATAATCATTTTCAGTGCTTGTAAAAAAATGTTCAAATTGAATGACTTCTTAAAATTTGAACATTGTAAAATGAAAGCTGTAAATATTTGTTCCAGAATAATAACTATAAAATCAATTGTACATAAGTGTTAATATAATGCAATAATGAAAATTTACAACCCTGCCACTGATTCGTTGAATCTTAATATATAATATTTCTGAAAAAGTCTTGTCCAAAGGCTTTAAATAAGAGAATTCAATATTTTCCCATGTACAACAAGCAGCAACATTGATGGCCACATAATAGCACGTCGTTTTTTTAAGTATGTAACAACAATTAAAATCAACAGTTCAGTATGATTCTTATTCCTCTGGTTAAGCAAGCAGCGAATGAATATTTTGCACTCTTGTAAAACAGCTTATAATCTATGAGTACTTGGAAAGTTGTTACTGCCTGACTCTAGAATTTTTGTACTATGGTCAATTTATTAAATCTCATATTGCTATAAAAGCTTTTCTCAGTTATTTTTACCTTTTAGGTTTTTACCCTTTTTCCTCACAAGTCAGTTTTATCTTACTATTATAATGAAGTATTAGAAAAGAATAGTTGCCGTTTTATACAATGAAAAATGTGTAATGCTTGTTCGAAATTTGGAGTGTTTGGATTTGAAATGTCTGTAGAATGGAAAATAAAAATTCACGGTACGATTAATTTTATAATTATTATTATATAATAATAATTTTCAGTGCTTGTAAAAAAATGTTTAAACTTTTGAATACGTGAAAAGAAAATTAATTTCAATAAAATTTCCGTAAAATTGGATGACGTCTTAAAATTTAAACATTTTTTAATGAAAGCTGTAAATATTTCTTTCAGAATAATAACTATAAAATCAATTGTAAATAAGTGTTAATATAATGCAATAATGAAAATTTACAACCCTGCCACTGATTCGTTGAATCTTAATATATAATATTTTTGAAAAAGGCTCAAAAAATAAGAGAATTCAATACTTTCCCATGTACAACAAGCAGCAACATCCATGACCATATAATAGCTCATCGATATATTTATTTGTAAGTAAAGTAAAAATTCAAACGATTATAATAAGAGATAAGCGATCACTTAGTGAATATTTTTAACTCTTATAAAACATCTTGTAATCTATAAGTACGTGGAAAGTTATTACTGCTTAACTATAGAATTTTTGTACCATTGTCAATTTATTAAATCTCATATCGCTATATGAGTTTCTGTCAATTTATTTTTAAGTTCACTGCCTCGCGCTTCTTCGCATTATTGGTCTGATGTGACACATGAGAGTTATGTCGAATCAGCAAACATTGAAACGATATTTGACTCAGTCGCGATGGCTCATTCTGGAGGCGAAGTTGTTCTGGTCACGGGTATGTAAAAATTGTATTTTCGAATGATAAACTCTTAATATATTTTTCTATAGAAATAACGTATGCGGACAAAATTATTAGTAGATCGTTTATAACGGTGTCCAATAACCCACATAGAAAAATATATATATAACATATATGTTAAATATATGGCGCCAAAAATTTCTATATGCTGCATATATTCTGCATTTATGTGTGTAAAAATATATGGAAAATATATGCGATATATATATGGAAAATATGTAAAATATATTTAATATACGTTTAGCGCCAAAAAGTTCTATATGTCGAATATATGGTGCATATATTTCTATTTCCATGTGGGAATTAAAATATTGAAGTTCTACTACTTAAAAAATATCGAACGGATATAAATTGTAATGCTAGAAAATAGAAGCTTTTTAACACTAAGAAAAAATGCTGCATTGGCAATATTACTCACCACGATCGAATAATATTGGCCACCTATTTGTTTTAAATAAATTTTGTCTCTATAGAAACATTTTAGATATGGGGCATTCCATCCCGATTCGATCTGGGTCTGACCTTCGACCTCCCCTATTGGGCTCGTAATTTTTTGTAGTATTGGTTGGACCCTTAAACGCACGAGATGTTCATTTATTTTTTCTATGCAAATTTTTTTAAAAATATTTTTTTAAAGTGACATCTTGAATGCCATAATTTAAAAATCTGAAAAAATTCTGAAAAATACTTTGTTGAATATCAAAATTTTTAAGCTTGTTTGATTTTAAAAAATTATTAAAAAATAGAGAAAAAAATCAATCTACTACAGGGGACTGGTCAAACGTTTATTTATGCGAACTCGGATTTTTTAGAATTTTAGGAATCCGTACAATTTTTCTGAACTAACACTATTCCAACTACTATACAAGCTACATAGCACCAGCATGCCATAATTTAAAAAATCTGAGAAAATTCTGAAAATGTATTATAAAATGCGTGATTTTCACTGTGATTTGATGGTGGTAATTATAGAAAAATATTTATAATTCATATATGATTTTTTTCCGGGTACGTATTTTCATTTGCTAGCATAAATAAAAAGATAATGAAAATCAGAAATTGTTGCAGGTGTTCTTGGTTTTATGGGTCAGCATGTGCTCAAGTTTCTGCAGAAGGATGAAACAGTGAGGGAAATTCGTGGACTAGACAAATCACCATATAATAGAAACGCAAATTCAGATAAGCAATATATCGATGCTTCGATACGAACGAAGATATTTCAGAAAAATTTGCTGGATATAGAGTCATGTCGCGAAATTGTCAAAGGTGTGGATGTAGTGCTTCACTGTGCCGAATTGGTATCCTTCGATTTTCCACCGCCTAAAGTTTCTCTTGAAGAAAACAACGTTATCGCGACGGAGAATTTATTAAGACTCTGTCTCGAGGAATGCGTGAGCAAATTTGTATATTGCAGTACAACCGATGTGACTTTACAGTCCTATTTTAGGGGTGGAATAGTGGCTTTAGTAATTTATTCCTCCGAATCGAAGATGAAAATTCCAGTGAACGAGGGAAGATTGATCTTTGGAGAATATGCGGCATCGAAATTACGAGCTGAGAAGTTGGTGTTGAACGCTAATGGCAGTTCCTTAGCAAATGGTTAGTTTTAATTATTGATACTTAGGGTCAAATTTTTATAATCCCGAGTTTGAACTTAATATCGAATTTGATATGTTGTTTTACACTTAAGTTCAAAATTGGGACTATAAAGTCGACTCTTATTTATCACGAAAGTCCATTTTTGCCTCCTCGTGGAGAAAGCTTTGTTGTCATTTTTTTATGCCATTCCGTGCCAGAAATGCGTACTTCTCACACGCTTCGCGTGCGAGAAATCGCATTTCTCGCACTAGTGGCATAAAGTTGTATGCGAAACTCGTGCGAGAAACTTTTTCTGAACTCATGTGATTGCAACACCTGCGTTCGGTTCGTGTAGCAAACTCATACTCGTCAGAAAAAGTTTGATCGCACTCGTATCGTAATATACTATTAATGCTAGATTGCTATATGGTTTTGTGATTACAATACCGCAGTCTGAAAATCGTATTTAGAAAAAAATGACTAAATTTATGTCAATGTATGTGAGGCATTCCATTGGTTATCGACAGCGGGACCCTCATATTTAAAAAAATCTTTTTCCTTTTGAGATGTTGTAGAGCAATATAAAAAAACACTCTAGAATACTTTTTAGATTTTATAAAAAGTTCTTTTTTTTTTACCTAACATTCGATTTTCACAAAAACTACGTCGACTATGTATTTGAATTTTTTACAATAAATTCTGTGTCCAAAAACAACATTCTTGAGACTAGTGCGAAAATGGGTGGTGAAATTCCTGTAATTTAATTACCAAATAATATTAAAAAATGTTTGTTTTTTTTATTATTTTAATCTGCCCTAGCTTAGAATAGTAACAAAAAAATCGTCGACCTACTTTTTGAGAATATCAAATTTTAGGTAAATAAAAAAAGAATTTTTCAAAGAATTTTTGAATAAAAAAAATTATTCGTGTGGAAGTTTCGAAAAACGGGGGAATTATTTCTTTTTTATACCGGAAGCTCGATCCGTACCACTCTGATGATTTTTTTGCAATATCTACAGTCATGCAAGAATACTCTGTAATTTTATTAGCCAAAAAAAGTAACCTTTTTTTATCAAAAAAATAATAATGCCTCCGTTTTTCGGAACTTTCACACAAATGCATTTTTTAATACCAGAAGATCGATCGGTGCCACACTGGCGATTTTTTTGTGATATCAACAGTCATGTAGCAATACTCCGTAATTTTTTCAGTAAAAAAAAAATTCTTTTTTTAATGAAACAATGATTCCTCCATTTTTCGGAAAAAAATCATACTCACAGGAACGTGACAATTATTTGGAATATTCCGCTCGAAAGCTAACAATAAACGACAACTTTTATGTACAGACATTTTTTTTCAGTAACTTCAAAATTCTGAGATATTGGCACTTGAATAAAAAAGCCATTTTCTGAAAAATTATTTTTAAAAATCTGAAAAAATTCACATAGAGTGTCTTTTAGTGGGACATTCTTATAATCAATTACAGGGCAAATCGGAGAGGGTCGAAAAAAAGTGGCTGAATTGACAGAATGCTTCATAAATATACTAGATATTTATCGAACAAAATGATTTCATTTATTAGTCATTTATCGGTGATCTCGGATCCGTTAGGGTATCGTTTCTTTTCAAGCGTTTTTCTTTTGTAAAATGCAATTTCCTTGAAACAGGAAAGGGAGTACTTCACACAGTGTCTTTGAGACCAACACTGTTGTACGGCGAGGAAGACACGCGATTTATTTCGATACTCTTAAAACTTGCTAAGAAGCGCAATAATCTACCTCGGCTAGCCGGAAAAGGTGGAAAGCATCAAGTCACTTACGTGGGTAAGTGTTTCACATTCAAATTACTTTTTCCACAAAGCTAATTACTAAAACCATAATTTTATCTAAGGGAACGCAGCCTGGGCATTTATTTGTGCGAAAAAAACGCTTAAAGATAATCCTGAATCAATTGCTGGGCTTCCAATAAATATTACCGACGATACTCCGATTTTCGACATTATACGATTTTGTCAGAAAGTCACGAAAACTAGCAAAAATAGTATCGTGGCATCGTCATGGTCGATTCCAACAATAATTTCCTACCTACTTGGATGGATCCTCGAAATAGTTTCGTCTTTTAATCTAGGATTTCTCGGGAAATTATCGGTAAGGTTTGATAATATTTTTTTTTATAGAAAATGTATTTGTTTAAAGTACAAATATTTATAGTTTAGATTTAATCGTACAATGTTTCAGATATCGCCGAGAAGCATGATCGCTTATATGGGATCGGTAATTCTGTATGACCGAACACGCGCTTCCATTCATCTTAATTACGATCCCGTTTACTCTGCGGAAGAAGCTGAGACTCGGGCGTCTTCTTATTACTGCAAATTGCTCGATAAGTGATTAATACATTTCTTTTAATCGTTATAACCAGACATGTTTTGAAGACATTGTGACAGAATAAAAACACAACATTGCGCGTTTCGTTTATTGTAAAAAAATTAAATAAAAACACACGATATGGTAAAAAAAAAAAAAACGCTTTAGACTTGAAAGGAAATGAGACTTAAAGTTTTTCGGTGTGCGTTCTATTTGTTCCAAGTTTGATTTAACCGTCCACGTCCTCCTCGAGCATCTTGACTTGATTGATGAGGTCAGCGATATCCTTTCCCCTGTAAAATGTCAACAAAATCTAAATGTTTGTAATCAGAATATTTGTAATATTTGCAATAAAAATATTTGTAATATTTGAAATCAAAATATTTGTAATATTTGAGATCAAAATATTTGTAATATTTGAGATCAAAATATTTGTAATATTTGAAATCAAAATATTGGTAATATTTGTAATAAAAATATTTGTAATTTTTTAAATCAAAATATTTGTAATATTTGAAATCAAAATATTTGTAATATTTGCAATAAAAATATTTGTAATATTTGTAATCAAAATATTTGTAATATTTGCAATAAAAATATTTGTAATATTTGCAATAAAAATATTTGTAATATTTGTAATCAAAATATTTGTAATATTTGTAATCAAAATATTTGTAATATTTGTAATCAAAATATTTGTAATATTTGTAATCAAAATATTTGTAATATTTGAAATCGAAATATTTGTAATTATTGCAATAAAAACATTTGTAATATTTGTAATCAAAATATTTGTAATATTTGCAATCAGAATATTCATAATATTTGTAATCAAAATATGAGATAGATGAGTTTTAGAAAAAATCTTTGACGTTACGTACATTTGGCCAAGATTCATTTTAATCGCTTCCTCCTGTCGCTTACTGAAGACCAGCTCCTTTTTCTTTTGACTCTTTTCCAGTGTCTCTAAATGTTTCGACTGGCTATCAGCTTTTTTCTTTAGCTGACCGAGTCGTACCTTCATTTCGACTACTTTGTCGTCCATATTCCTTAATTCGGCAGCTTCGGCTCGTTCGGAACTCGTCATTGACGGTTCCTTGTAACTAACTAGCTTCAATACTTCCTTTGCCCTGTACAATGAAAAAGATTAGTCATTGTTGAACTAATTTTCAGTTAATTATCCTGAAATTCTCTTTAATAATATGGCTCAGAATCACAGACAAGTCTTTGTCGAATTTGTCAAAAAATTATGTGTCCTTTTTTAAGAGAGAATACAAAAAGTATGCGATAATTCTAGTTTTTAATCATCTGAACGATTCGAACTACAGTTTCAACCGAAGTTATTATTCTGGTGGAAAATATTTTTTGGCCACAATCCTTGGCAGTATTATCGATTTGTATTTCTTTTTCGTTTTTAGGATTTCATCATTTTAGTTTATTTTTGCTTTATTTCATAACTTTTTCACCGTTTATGCGTAGCGTCACACATTTTAAATATGAAAGATCCTTTAGTCTTCTATTTTCTGGAAAAGGGTAAAACCGAGCGAATTCAATATACATTTTTGAAAACCAAAATAAAACGGCCGTTCCGAAATTTTTTTCAGCAAACTATTCAAAGATTACGTTAAAAGATGTCTTTCATAAAATAATAAGTACACCAAGCTGACACTTTACTTTTCTTTCGATGAGACGGTCAGAACTTATCTTTTATACATAAATTGATTTTTGAAAAATAAAAAGGATGCAAAGTAGAATTTTGCATATTGCTTCCTAAATATTTTTACCATTTTTGAAGACTATAAATACAATAAATTTGAGTATTACAGTTTTATTTATTTCTGGTTCTTTATTACCTTTTCGCCAAATTTGACCTGCGTATCATCGTAATTCTGAGCCATATCACTAACGAGTAGTGATATGGCTCAGAATTACAGACAAGTCTTTGTCGAATTTGTTAAAAAATTATGTGTCCTTTTTTAAGAGAGAATACAAAAAGTATGCAATAATTCTAGTTTTTAATCATCTTAAGGATTCGAGTTACAGTTTCAACCGAAGTTATTATTTTGGTGGAAAATGTTTTTCGGTAACAATACTTGGCAGTATTATCGATTTGTATTTCTTTTTCGTTTTTAAGATTTCATCATTTTAGTTTATTTTTGCTTTATTTCATGACTTTTTCACCGTTTCTGCGTAGCGTCAAACTTTTTGAATATGAAAGTTCCTTTAGTCTTCCATTTTCTGGAAAAGCGTAAAACCGAGCGAATTAAATATACATTTTTGGAAACCAAAATAAAACAGTCGTTCCGAAATTTTTTTCAGCAAACTATTCAAAGATTACGTTAAAAGATGTCTTTCATAAAATAATAAGTACACCAAGCTGACACTTTACTTTTCTTTCGATGAGACGATCAGAATTTATCGTTTAAACGTAAATTAATTTTTGAAAAATAAAAAGGATGCAAAGTAGAACTTTGCATATTGCTTCCTAATTATTTTTACCATTTTTGAAGACTATAAATACAATAAATTTGAGTATTACAGTTCTATTTATTTCTGGTTCTTTATTACCTTTTCGCCAAATTTGACCTGCAATCGTCGTAATTCTGAGCCATATCACTAACGAGTAGTGATATGGTTCAGAATTACAGACAAGTCTTTGTCGAATTTGTCAAAAAATTATGTGTCCTTTTTTAAGAGAGAATACAAAAAGTATGCAATAATTCTAGTTTTTAATCATGTGAACGATGCGAGTTACAGTTTCAACCGAAGTTATTATTCTGGTGGAAAATATTTTTCGGCCACAATACTTGGCAGTATTATCGATTTGTATTTCTTTTTCGTTTTTAAGATTTCATCATTTTAGTTTATTTTTGCTTTATTTCATGACTTTTTCACCGTTTCTGCGTAGCGTCACACTTTTTGAATATGAAAGTTCCTTTAGTCTTCCATTTTCTGGAAAAGCGTAAAACCGAGCGAATTAAATATACATTTTTGGAAACCAAAATAAAACGGTCGTTCGGAAATTTTTTTCAGCAAACTATTCAAAGATTACGTTAAAAGATGTCTTTCATAAAATAATAAGTACACCAAGCTGACACTTTATTTTTCTTTCGATGAGACGGTCAGAACTTATCTTTTATACATAAATTGATTTTTGAAAAATAAAAAGGATGCAAAGTAGAATTTTACATATTGCTTCCCAATTATTTTTACCATTTTTGAAGATTATAATACAATAAATTTGAGTATAACAGTTCTATTTATTCCTGGTTCTTTATTACCTTTTCGCCAAATTTGACCTGCGTATCGTCGTAATTCTGAGCCATATCACTAACGAGTAGTGATATGGCTCAGAATTATAGACAAGTCTTTGTCGAATTTGTCAAAAAATTATGTGTCCTTTTTTAAGAGAGAATACAAAAAGTATGCAATAATTCTGGTTTTTAATCATCTGAACGATTCGAGTTACAGTTTCAACCGAAGTTATTATTCTGGTGGAAAATATTTTTCGGCCACATTACTTGGCAGTATTATCGATTTTTATTTCTTTTTCGTTTTTAAGATTTCATCATTTTAGTTTATTTTTGCTTTATTTCATGACTTTTTCACCGTTTCTGCGTAGCGTCACACTTTTTGAATATGAAAGTTCCTTTAGTCTTCCATTTTCTGGAAAAGCGTAAAACCGAGCGAATTCAATACACATTTTTGGAAACCAAAACAAAACGGCCGTTCGGAATTTTTTTCAGCAAACTATTCAAAGATTACGTTAAAATATGTCTTTCATAAAATAATAAGTACACCAAGCTGACACTTTATTTTTCTTTCGATGAGACGGTCAGAACTTATCTTTTATACATAAATTAATTTTTGAAAAATAAAAATGATGCAAAGTAGAACTTTGCATATTGCTTCCTAATTATTTTTACCATTTTTGAAGATTATAAATACAATAAATTTGAGTATTACAGTTTTATTTATTCCTGGTTCTTTATTACCTTTTCGCCAATTTGACCTGCGTGTCATTGATATCCTCGTAACGTTCAGCCAAATGTTCAGCCGTTCGTTGCAGCTCTTTACGCGTTTCCATAAGTATGTCGAGTTCTTTCAACTGATGAGCCTTCAGTGCTTTTAAAGCTCGAACTTTTTTTTCGATCTCTCCACGTACTTTGTCAAGTCGCACAAAGTGTTGATCGCGAAATACATGAGTGGCTCGATAAAGTAGCTGCAAGAAGTTAACAATCGTGAGTAAAATAATTCGTTGCTAATTTTCAAGATCTAGCAATTTTTACGTTTATAATCGATACCTCGAGATATTCTTGGGCGGTAAGTTTCGATCGTGTTCCCAATTTCGTAATCGGCTGGGATGTTGAATCGTGCTTCAGAAGATTTCGTATATATGTGTCGAAAGGTTCCCGTGAAATCTTTATTAAAAATAAAGAATTCATAAAAATTTGGCGACACTTTTTGCCGTGATTAAGAATCAATTAAGTTAAATCAGTGGCAAATTTTTAAAACTATTTCTATAATATTTGTCGCTAATTCAACGGTTCTGAACTATTATTCAAGTAGTTCTTAACAGGGTTATAAGTCCCCATTACTTTACGATATAAAGTTTGCAGAACAGTTTGTCTTGTAGTTACGAATTTGTATTGATGACCTGTAGTGATTATAAAATTATATGTGAACTTATGAATAGCTTTGAGAAAAATCGAATTTTTAATTAAATTTTGGGAGAAATTGTGAGAATAATGGACAACCACAGGCCTCCATTACTTTAGCAATACCTTAACAGTATTTCTCCATTTTTGCAATAAGATTATCATGAAATTTTATGGGGAATTAATATTTTTTGCCTCTATTCAAAAGTTTACCCATCATATTATAATCACTGCAAATTATTATTACAAAAACATAATTACAAAGCCAATTGCAGCATCAATTTTGGGTAAAAAATAATTATGGTTTTACAACTCTGGTTCTTAATATATAAATAAATTCATAGACGTGTTTTTGAATGAAAATCGATTGATATATTTAAATGTCTAATGTAATTTTTTGTTCATTCTGTTTGAAAAAAATATTGAAGCGCAATATCAGTCCGTTTAAGGCGAGCAATAGTTTATTTTATTTATTGAAACATGCTTTATCGATCGACCGTCTAGATTTTTTATATTATTATTGGATCGATATTATGTGTTATTCTTGAGAAAAAAACCTCTGCGAAAAAAACATGACATGGGACATTTGCATTTGTCAGACGATTAAATTTTCAAATCACGGCTGTGAATTTATTGCTTTCTTTTATTAATTTCTTCAATTGCCTTTTATTCTTTTTATTACCTTTTTACTGGGGCTGAGAATTAGTTCAGTTGTGTCTATGCGAGGAAGATTATCCAGGTCCACGACTGACAAATCCATTACTTCTCCTGTGTGAAGCAAAGCTATCAAAATTGGACAGGGTTGCTGAAGTAATCCAAAACCGAGAACGGGCGTCGCTTCTTCGTTTTCTGTGTGTTTGGTACGAGTACAAACTAGATACTGCGAGTTAGATGGATTCAGAGCCGTAGGCAAATGGAGATCGGCATTTTCTGAAACAAAATTTAAAAAAATCTTAACAACCGTATTTATATGGGGCATTCCATACCGATTCGACCTGGGTCGGACCCTCTACCTCTCGGATTTGGTCGAAAATTTTTTATATGTTTGGATCAACTCCAAAAAGTACTGGAAAGTTTTTTCAGATTTTTTTCATTTATTTATTTTTTTTTACGATTTTTTAAAGGTAACATATCGTTAGCCCAAATTTAAGAATCTGAAAAAATTCTCAAAAATTCTGCATGAAATAACAAAATTTTTTAGCCTAAAGCCAAAGTGGGCCGGGTTTTGCTTCTATTTTTTTTTCTATAAAAAACTATTAAAAAATTTAGAAACGAAAGAGGAAAAGTTATCAAATTTTTCTAAAATATTGCTTTCTTCTACAAGTGCTTTCTTTTCGTAAATAAAAAAATGCGCTTCATAGAAAATATGTTCACTGTTAAATCAGGCCGGAATCGCAAAACAGAGTTTCTATCTGAGGAAGCCAAATAATAACGATATAATTTCTTGCCGAAGAATGTTTATGGAAAAAAAAGAGGAAGTGCTGTGAAAATTTCAATTTTCATGTTTTTTTATTATTTGTAATACAGCAATTTCTAGAATTATATAACATTCTTATCGAATAGTTTTTCCTATTTCCAAAAAAATACTCATAAATCAGAATTGACAAGCCGCGCTAATCAAAGGATTCCATTGATAATATCAGATGTCAATGATGATAATTTAAAAAGCGATCACACCTTCGAATACAACAAAAATTCAAGATCACCCAGTGCAGCTGAGATGAACAAACAATAAAATCAAATTAGATTCTACCGCACAACAAATCTAATTTTGTTATCTGACTCAACCCTGTACTCCACGAGGAATGTTTTTTTTCGTAATTTTGTGCAACTCGCAGTTTAGAAAAATTTGATAACTTTTCCTCTTTCATGTCGAAATTTTTTAATAGTTTTTTATAGAAAAAAAATAGAAGCAAAACCCGGCCCACTTTGGCTTTAGGCTCAAAAATTTTGTTATTTCATGGAGAATTTTTTCAGATTTTTAAATTTGGGCTAACGATATGTTACCTTTAAAAAATCTTAAACGAAAAAAAAAAATCTGAAAATTTTTCCAGTACTTTTTGGAGTTGGTCCAATCATATAAAAAATTTTCGACCAAATCCGAGAGGTCGAGGGCCCGACCCAGGTCGAATCGGTATGGAATGCCCCATATACAGATTTTGAGATTTGGATACTCATTGCAATTTTATGAACCTTCGTTTGCTCCAACATACTCTTCCAGCTGTGATACCATCGGCAAAGTTATTGCGTGAATACCAGCATTGTGTGAACAGAAATATCTGCAAAGTATAAGAGGAAATGTAGTAATTACGCATATTTTTCACAGATTTTCTTCAATAATACTTTTAGAAATATAGTTTATTTTACCTTGATTTATTGCCTTTATCCCTGTGCAAATGAATGGGGCAATTGTACTTTTTATCGTTCTCGGAGAATAAAAGACCGAGCTCCATTTCGATGCACTCAAAGACAAATAATCCATCGTCAGGAGTGTGGAGACTATAGGTTGAACCGTACTGAGATCGACTCTCGGAGAACTGAATTTAATTTAAACAAATGAAAAAGATACAATGATATTCAATTGTAAAATACTTTGAATGATAATTGTTACAGCATATATTTATAAATAAATTGTAAATACCCGATTTTCGTCGCCGTCACTTGAGAATCTATCCCGCAGCAGCAGAGCATGATAAATTTTGCCTGTGCAAGTTGCAATTACAACTGTGGGTGGCGTTGTTTGAATACACATGATCGAGCAAGAATCTATTCCGTAATTGTCGTCAGCCGGAGGATGCATCGTCAAAGCTCCCAAAACCACGGGTTTCGACAAACTGTGAAGCAGTTTTCAAAATATAAATGAAATTCGTACCCGTTGTCATTTAATTTGAGGAAATTGGAGCACTTCACATTAGTAATATAAGTGTTAACTTTTAAAAACGTTTCTACAATTTTTAATCGTTTAAATGCCAATTTTGGAAGTTTATTTTATTTCAATAATTTGAAATAATATTATATTTTATTTCAATAATTTGGAATAATATTATATTTTATTACAATAATTTGGAATAAAATTATAATTTGGAACAATATTATATTTTATTTCAATAATTTGGAATAAAATTATAATCTGGAATAGTAAAAATGAGCTACTTTTTTGTTGTAAAAACTGAACTAATATGCTTTTTCAGAAAGTGGTCGAAATTTCTCATTGAAAATTAGCGGATCGTTTTAAAAAACATAGGTCTGATTTTGCTAGTGTGAAGAGCTCAATTATTTCAGCACAATTAATGTGAGGTATGCTTATAAAAAAAGTTAATTGAAAGTAGATTGACTCATTAATTTAATTTAATTAATCCATCATTATATTAGTGTTCGTACTTTCCAGATAAAATGTTGCCATGAACGATCAGTACATCGCCGTCTCCGCAGAGAACCAAGATAGGCCAGTCGACGTGATCCCAATCGTAATTTTTAACATCATCCTTGCCGTCACTTTCTGTCCTTAGCGTTGGGGTTGCAAAATCAAAGTCGACCGCAGTTTCACCGAGTGATTCGATGTTTGGCACGTGTTGTGAGAATGAACCTGATGGAGTTGGGCCAACTTTCCAAGTTCTTATTAAGCCCGGTTTTTTGCCCAATTCGCACTCGTATAGCCTATATAAGGAAAAAAAAAAGATTGATTACTCGATTGTCCACAAAAATTACCAATCATTGGATATTTTATCAACGAAAAAAGTATAGCTAAAAATTAACTTCATTATTAGGGTGTTTCTTGTTTTTTATTTTTCTGACGAGAAATATATATTTGTACGCCATAAAGCAATTCGGTGACATACTAAAGATAATGCTACGAATTTTGTCTTCAACTCCTATTTACGTTTAATGTACGTGATTCTAAAGGATGAGGGGTGAAAATAATTGAAAATCAAAGTGGCTCATCGAAATATAGAGTTAATTTTTCATTTTTAGATATAGATAATTATTATTTTTCGGCTCTGGCATAATCTACAATTGCATACTTTGACATCATAACATTTTTCTTTCTAAAAGCGACAGATTCAATAAACCTTATAGCGCGTATATAGTAATTGCGGGATATCGATTGCAATTTACAAGCATTGTGTTTTACTGAAAAATGTGGTATAGAATAATTTAAAGAGATTGGAATGCTCCACACTAGTCAAATCAGTGCTAAATTTTTAAAAGCGTTTCTACAATTTCAGATGGTTTAATAATCTATTCCAAGGTGTTAATCACATAGCAGCATTAGTTCTTGATATTCACATACATTCCCAGCTGTGATATCAACAGTAAATCGATCAATATCTGCAAATTTCCGATGTTATGTTTTTTCATCCAGTTTTTTAAAAGGGTAAGCCGTAATATCAGTCCGATTATGACGACCAATAACTCATTTTGTTTACTAAAAGATATTCTACCGATTGGCCGTCTATTTTTTTAAATCGTATTAGTAGTTCAAAAGATACAACCGTTTGTTTATCCTATCATAACCTAACATCAAGTATACAAATGGCTGTAACTTTTGAAAGCCTAATACTATAGAAAATCCAGACGGTCAATCGATTAAGGATCTTCCACTGATCAAAATGAGCTATGTTTCTTCATAATCGGACTCATATTACGGTTTACCCTTTTACAAAACTGGATGAAAAAACATGACATCGGAAATTTGGAGATATTGATCGTTTTACTGTTCGTATGACAGCTGTGAATGTATTTGAATATCAAGAACTAATGCTGCTATGTGATTAAGGTAGTTCTGTCGTGAAGGCAATCCAAAGTCATATGCATGAATTTTTGACATGTTGCAATTTAGCTATTCAATTTTACTTGCACAAAATCTTGAAGGCTTTTACAGAGTATTTAAATGAACAATTAAAACTTGAAAATCGATCTTTTAACACGGCGCTCACGGGAGGGCTGGAAAAATTGATCTTTAAATCGAAAATTAACATACTTAGATCAAAGATAGAGAAAAAATAAAAAGTACTATGGATTCGCAAATCATTCAGGAATTGATGCATCATGAAAAAAGGTGAAGTCTCCGGAATAATGTTTAATTGAACCAAGGTCAAAGTACACGATACCGGGCCAAATGACGTTTCCTAACCTAATTATCGTAAAAATGAAGTCAAATCCGTACTAAACATATCAACTATTTACAAATAATCGTTTTAATTTGATTACGAAAATTTCCAAGGATTCCTGATTATTTTTGATATTATTATTGAAGCAGTCAAAGTAATGCGTATGATTATTTTTTAATGTCATATAGACTCTGAGATTTATGACTCCGGCGTACCGACAGAACTACCTTAATACCTTGGAACAGAAACCATCTGAAATTGTAGAAACGCTTTTAAAAATTTAGCACTGATTTGACTATTGTGGAGCGCTCCAACCTCCTTAAGAAAATTGCATTCTGTATATACACTTGTTGTAGGAGTGTATTGCAATTTAACCAGCAAAAAACGCTATTAAGAAATGTCCAAATCGATTTAGCGCTAAATTTCGAATACGGCACCTCTCCAAATCTTTTTACGGTGCCGTTTTTCCCAAAACGTTGTGGAAGGTGAAAATATAAAATTTTTGTCAGACATAATAAAATCTGTCCTGTAAAATCCATTACGAAACACGCATTTCGTAATGGATCAACTAATAAAAAATATAATTCGTTTATATCGTAATATAAATTAATGAAACGCGTGTTTCGTAATGCATCAACTAATAAAAAATATAATAAATATCGTACGACATTTCGCTTTACGAATTTTTATTTGCATTGATAATGTTTAATTTTCTTCAAAATTTTAAATTATATTGATAACATCCATATAACACATGTTAATTTAATTCTAATTAATAAACTCCCCATGAATATCAAGAGATGTGGTAGCGTCTCGACGCCAAATATTATATAAATATCGTACATCTTTTCGCTTAACAAATTTTGAATTGTATCGATACCATCCAAATAACACATTCTAATTTAATTCTAATTAATACATTTCTCCCTGAATTTTTTATTATAGCATCAATAAATAAATTGAGAAATAAATGCATTTTATTTATAGCATTTAAAAAGGCTATAAATAAAAGGCAACTTACTGAAATGCATTTTCCGACGTAAGAACCAAAAGATGAGAGTCATTGGCTGAGCCCGGATGCCATCTAACACGTCGTACTTCAGTTGACGATCGTTGAGAGCTCCATGGATTCAAATGATGGCTCCTGGAGGTAAAAAAAAATTGCTGTCTTTAGAAGAAAATTATCGTTTGTCGCTCTTGCGTGGAGAACATTGTAATATCGCGTATATGCGCGACACCTCAACTACATATTGCATATTAGTCTCGGATTCTCTCTCGTCTCCATGCAACAGTGGTTTTTCGGGTGGGTATTATACGTAGTTATTATAGTGTACACGGTAGAGACAAGGGAGTGAGTCTAGGGTCGTCGTATGGGGGTTTTGGACGGTAGAACCATGCAGAGCTGGCACACGACGAGGATGGTTAACTCGCGGACGTTATTAATGTCTGCATACGCGCGTATGATATATGTACGTACGACTAGGTAGTAGCCTCGTCTACTACTATACATTACAGAGACTGAGGGAGTTGTATGCAGGCGCGAAGGGCCAGCATTCCCTCACACCAACGGCTGGGGTTCTTAATAATTGATAAAAATGTATGCAACGCGTACATTCGCTGAGCTTGGCGTGCGTTTCCGTTGTTGAGGCTACGAACTCGTACTCTATATTTGTATACTAATAGGGAAGAGCGGGGCAAAATGGCACGGCAGCTCGAACGAGACGTGGAATGCTAAAACTGGGGGAAAAATGTGACACACACTCAGAGAAATCGGTTTGATGGGTTTATTTTAATCAAATATGAAATCTACTTGGAATAAATTTAGTAAAAAAAAATACGATTTATTTGTATGCAATAAATAAAGTCCCATTAGACCAGCGATTAAATACAAATTTTCTTCAAATGCTAACACAATAAGATTTTTATTTTGATCAAATAGAATTTAATTCAGTGAAATAAATCGTATTGATTTCAAGTTTTATTTTATGAAAATAAAATTTTATTCATTTGAAATAGATACTGTATTTGATTGAAATAAATTCATCAAACCGATATCTCTGGGTGTATGTAAACAAAAAAATCGTAATTTGCAAAAATATTTTTCATATTTAAAGAAAAGTAGAACTTTGCATATTAATTTTCATTTTTCACAAAGCCACCTCTATGATTAAGCTTATTTATTAATTTTGGATTCCTCATAAAGGAAGCTTTGTAAAAAATGAAATTGAATAAGGAAGCGATGTGTAAAGTCCTACTTTGCAACATTTTTCGTTACCTATATAGTTCTTGAAAAATTCAAAATCACGTAAAATCCAAACCGCTTTACCGATCACGACCAAATTTGGTAGGTAGCAGTGCTGAATGTTATTTTTCATCTATAGAAAATTTCAGTTGATTTGATGAGATTTGTCGTGAGTTAGAGCAAGACGAATATTTTTTGAAAAAATTCAAAATTCCATAAAAACCGAACTTTTTTACAGATTCATTCCAAATTCAACACCGATCCTCTTATAACATAGCTTTATTCATAAAAAATTATTTAGCACAACAGCTAAGAATTTGCGGATACTAGAAATTTTTCAAAAATTGCAAAGTCAAATAAAATTTGAACATATTTTTAAATTAAAATTTTTTTTTTAAACAAAGATCGACCTGCTTTACATGTTTGATAAACTTCAGTTCGATTGTTAAAGTAGTTCTTGAAACATGTAAGAATTTTTTCTAAACCATTTTTCTCGACGTTTTAGACCATTTTTGAGTGTACTGGCATAAAAAACTCGAATAAAAATGTTCGCTCGAAAATAAAGCTTCCTCTATGAAGAAGCAAAATGACAAATTTTTCACATTTTGTCTCGACTCAATGCGCGTCGACAAAAAAAGAAAATAGTACTTCGACACACAGCATGGGAGTTTTTAATTTACAGAAATGTTCTTCATATCATAACGAATAACGAAAAAAGTCAAACTCATTTGCAAATACGAAAAAGGATGCAACATGCCTCTTTTGCAGTGGCTTGCACTGTTAAAAATATTTTGAAAATTAATATATGTATTGGAAGTTCTTTTGCCGATACATTATATTAAATTTCATTTAATATACACATATGTTGTAAAATTCCAATAATTATATTAGAAACACAATTTTTATAAAGTGTTTAGTATACTGTATATTAATTCTACAACCATTTTTTTTTGTATATTAAATCAAATATATACGTAACTGCAAAAAAACTTCCAATACTTTGTATTAATTATCATACAAAAATTTCTAACAGTGTGTATTAAGGCCTTAGGCCACCCTAGAGGCCGAAAAAAATAGGCTTGTTTGGGAATTTTTTCCAGAAATATTACGAAATAAATCGAGATTACACAAATGAGACTTTATTATACATATCATTAACTGCATACAATTTTTTTTTGAGGCAATTTATTTCAAAATGGCGGCAGTATAGCGTTTTTGCGACGACGTCTTTTTTTTTCAATGCTCCACGGCCGGAAGAACAGCTCCTGTAATTTAACAATCGACGGAATCGTGTATACCCCTTACAGAAAAAAAACTTTTGGAGTCGCAAAAATATCATTGAGATCAAATAGTTAGTTTTTAATAGTGAGAATTATAAAAAAAAATATTAGTAACTATTTAGTCTCAATACTGTATTGGCGATGCCAATAGTTTTTTTCTGCAAGGGACGTTGCAATACGTGTGAAAATTGGGCACAATTTTCGCGTGCTAATATCAATGAACATATCGTCGAATATATAAATATAAAAAGAGTTAAGTATTCAATGTAAAAAAACAATAGATGTTTATATTCAATTAAATTAAATTAAATTAAATTTCGAAGATATCGTGAGATTAATATCATGGCAATTAAATTAAACTGTAATTCTTTTACGATTTCAGCGTACGCTGGTTGCCATTTTGACGAGGTGTGCCATTTTGCCCAAGTTCTATCGTACCCCGTGGCCATTTTGCCCCGCGTCGCCATTTTGCCCCGCTCTTTCTGAATTGTAGTAGCGGACAGTCGAAACCGTCGGGACCAACAGCAGCAGCAGCGACGGTTTTGCGTCCCGAGCCCGTATTTACCTCTTTCCCCCTGAGCATCCACAGTATTCACTATAGGTATGCATGACAAAGGCCGTGACAAAGGCACCGCGATTTATTCGCACTTTTCCAACGGCGTTCGTCGTCCGAGTCGCTCCAACGGTCACGAATTCTTCTTCGTTCCGTCACAATTTTGGAATTATCAAAATAAATGTTTTGTCGTGGTGAACCAGGAGTTTCTGTTATACTATATAGTATCTATGGCATGGATAGATATGTTTATGACCACGACGAAATATTTTTCGCTGCGGTTTGTCCCATTTCTTCTCATTTGTTCGTTTGTTAACTGTCGACGTACGTTTAATGACATTCCAATTTTTTAGACATGTTAGGAAATACTTTACATGATAATAACACAATGTTTTTTATTGTTTTTGTTTTTTCGTAGAGGAAGCTTTGATTTCGTTAAATTTGGATGTTAGGATAGTCCAAGATATTGAGAAATGTGGTTAAGAAAAAATTCTGTGTGGGCTTCGAAATTTCAATAATTTGTAACTTAAGGACTGTCTAACCGATTTCGCGTAAATGTTGCACACAAGTGGAGCAGCAGCCCATCTTTGATTGTTGCTATTTTTGACAAAATGTATGCAGAAGTATAGATTTTACAGCTTTTTGAATATTTTCAATAAATGGTGTGAATGGTTTAAATTTTGTAAATTTTATGATATTTTGCTAAATAGTTGTTCATAAGTGCAAATACATTTAGTGTTGTTTGGTATTAAATTTGGCTCAAATCGGAAAAGCAGTTCGGATTTTATGAAGTTTTGAAATTTACGAAAAATTGACGTTATTGCATCAACTAAAAGGGTTCGGGTTATCTAAGAATTTGAATTTTTTGTTATTATTTCTTGATGACTACTATTTTTCAGATTTATTTTTTAAAAAGTATATAAAGCTGAAATTTGCATATTGCTGTCTCATTATTTTTATGTTTTTGCAAAACTTCCTCTACGAGGAAGCCAAAATTGATGAACATACTTCCTCATAGAGATAGATTAGTAAAAAGTTAAAAATAATGAGGGCGTAATATGCAAGGTTTGATTTTGCATCCTTGTTTTTTTTTTATGTTCGTCTGGGTTACACGAAAAAAAACAGAGATGCCTAAAACAACTTCTTGGATTATGCGAGATTCTTGCGGTTTTTTCCGTTCGTTTGGATATTCAAATAAGTGTGATAATAATCAGGATGGACTAGGCCACAGCAGGTTTCTATCGGGATCGGAGCAGGCCCCAATCAGAATTGGATCCGATTCCAATCAGAATCGGATCTGGCCCCAATCAGAATCGGGTCAGGC
This sequence comes from Ephialtes manifestator, assembly GCA_963970395.1. NCBI lineage: Eukaryota > Metazoa > Arthropoda > Insecta > Hymenoptera > Ichneumonidae > Ephialtes > Ephialtes manifestator. The sequence goes on from OZ019973.1 coordinate 2,210,989, forward strand.
CCCAATCAGAATCGGATCCGGTCCCAATCAGAATCGGATCCGGCCCCAATCAGAATCGGATCAGGCCCCAATCAGAATCGGATCCGGTCCCGATCAGAGTCGGATCCGGCCCCAAACAGAACGGGATCCTGCCCAATCAGAATCGGATCCGGCCCCAATCAGAATCGAATCCGGCCCCAATCAGGATCGGATCTGGATTCGATTAGGCCCTTAATTACAGCCGAATCAGGGCCCATTATACAATAGCGTTACTCCCCGGATATGGGCCAAGTCAGTTGGCCTAATATGGGCCGGATATTAATTTTAGGCACGTCTTATTAGGGCGAAATTCCAACCAGATCATATCTCCACTCGGAATTATCGATTAATCTGAATATTATCAGGAGATGTGCACTGTGTATTTACGTTTTAGTCCAGCGAATGGCAAAAAACGTTATTTCTTTCTGCAGTTTATTCCCAGTTCACATTCACCTCGGTGGTCATATACTATTTTCGCCTTCCTGTCTTTCCCACATCTACAGAATTTGTATTATTATTATTACCCCAAGGGACTGAGGGACCACCTTCTTTTTCTTTTGCAAATCTTTTTTTTTTTTTTGGCTGCAAACGAAAACCCTCCGAGACAAGGGAATTGCAACTGACGACGGTGTGGTCACGACACGGAAGAGCAACGCGGTCTAAGGTAATTAGAAATATTATTTGGTCGAGTTAAATGGCCCGTGACGACTGGAATAATCGTTTCTCTGCTTTCGCGCAACGTCGTTTACATTTTTGTCTTTACTCTTCGCAGTGCCCTAAGGACACACTTTACATTTTTGAGCTGATCCCTCGTAATAAAGCCGCGATCAGAATTTAATGATCACTACGAATATGCAGTGAAAAAATGATTTCGCTGATTTTTCGTAATGATATTCGTTCTATCTCAAGAATTACACACAGAAAATGAATAGTTGGTTGTTATGTCCTGGCCATTTTTCTCTCTTTATATTGAACTATCATCATTTTTATAATTTGTCCTTCCGTTATTTCCCAATGCTAATCCCGATTCAATACCCATCGGACATTCACCTTCATATTTGTCTACCCGTTTTCGCATTCACATTACTGCAACAACTTGTGTTCTACTTCTTTCCCAATTTCCTAGTAAGTTCGATGGTCCTATGTACCACGTGAAGTCAGCACTTTCGGGCCTGTCGACGGTCACTAGTTATCCCCACTTTACTCTCACTCAAGCCTTCCTACTTACCATCATTAAACCAACTAATCAGTCTTCATTCAATCACAAACCAACAATGTCTTAAATATATTAAAATTGTTCAAGTTTAGAGTTTAAGTATAAATTAAATATAATAATTATTAAAGCGTGATAATTCGAAATTTGAGTTTCTACTCTCAATCGAGCAAGATCCCAAATAATATTAATAATAAACTCTCGTCTCGTTAGCCCGAAACGTAACATTGGGTAAACCAAATACAGCGGTCACCGGCTGTCAAATAAACATTTAGTTACAGCAACGAAATGTTTGCTTCTTCAACAGTTTCTCGGTTCAGCAGACCAACAGATGTATAAGGTGAGAACATTTTTTGTTGAGCTGTCTAAACAATCTATTTGACAGTCGGTGACCGCTTGCTTTGTTGAACCAACAAATCTCTTTTCCCAGTGTACAATGAGAAAAAAAAATTCCTTGATTCCAAGGAAATTGGTGGATTGGATTTTTTTAAAAATTGGATACAATGAAATATTTTGCTTGATTTCAATGAAATGTTGCACTTGAATTTCAAAGAGAACATTTTATTGCTTTTAAAGAAACATTTACTTAATGAGCTTAATGAAGAAACAGTTTCATTGATTGAAATAGGAATTTTCATTGATTCAAAGAAATTTCTTTGAAGATAAAAAAAAAAGGTTCTTGATGACTTGAAGACGATTTCCTTAAAATCAGTGAAAGCTGTTTATTGGCTTAGAGAAAAATTTCATTGTTTTAAGATTACTACGAGATTACTACTAAGATTAGTAAGAGTTTCAAATCATTTAAAGAAAAGGCAATATTAATTTAATTATATTATTTCCTTAAGGTTGAGCATAGGCTGAGATTTCAAAGAGTTTTCCTTGATTCAAGGAAATCTTTTTGTACAGTCAAAAATCCCTTGCGAGTCTTCAACATTTATGAATAAAAAAGTAGTGACATCAGGTCTCGGATGGTACGTGCAGTGAGGAGAATTGTTCTCCACGCAGCTATAACACCATTTGCAGTTTATGTCGTTTTTAACCAGCCGCGATTACTCGAGCCCTCGACTTTGCCACTCACGCAAAAGCAGAGCACAGTCTGCTGTGACTCGTGCTAGTACAGAAACGACGACAGTTGCCGAACTTCGAGCTTTCCAGCCTCTTAGGTAAGCACGAGCTGCGACGTGATATTACATTATTTAGAATATATTATGTCAGCTCGTAGAAATTACGAGGAAAAGTGTGGCGTCGAAAGTCGCAAGGGAGAAAAAGGAAGAGTGCATAAGACACACACACATATATATAAAAATATATATAAGAAAGTAGATATACAGGGTGTCTCATTTGGGTGGGGGTCAAAATAGCGAATGATTAAAATAGCGAATTTCAAAATAAGGAACGTCTGAATTTAGAATGGCCATCATTATGAAATTCGCTATTTCAGCCATTCGCCATTTTGACCAGCAATCTTGTTAAAATGCAATCAAAATAGTGAATGGCTACACCGAGAGAAAAATATAGTACTCATTCCCAGATTCGTATAGTAATCGGGATCCAAAGCAGAAAAATGGTATTTTTTCCCAGACATATACAAAGACTTACTAGGCGTCGATCGCTGTACTGTTTACGTTAAATAATACAGCGGGCGACGCCTAGTAAATCTTTGTATGTGTTCGAAAAAAAATTCCATTTTTCCACTTTGGATCCCAATTACTATACGAATCTGGGAATGAGTACTATATTCCTTCTCTCGGTGTAAAACCGCGAATTTCATAATGATGGCGATTCTGTATTTAGACGTTCCTTATTTTGAAATTCGCTATTTTGGTACTTCGCTATTTTTGCCCCCACCCTCCCATTTTAATCTTCTACCTGATTTATCTCGAAAAATACTGCCCTGATCAAATTTTAAGTACAATGAAACTTTTAGGGTTCGAAGGCGGACGTTAAAGAAAAAAAATATATATATGATCCAACATTCAAAATGGCGGAGTTACGACGGTCGACATATTTAAAAAAATGGAAGTATGACTTTTTTTTCTACCTAAAAATTCGGCATGTTAAAACTAACAACTTTTGTAGAAAACTTCAAGATGTACCACGAGGAGAGAAAGTCTTCAACATCCCAAGTGTGTGTGTGTGTGTGAGTACGAGAACAAGTGCGAGTGCGTCGTATGATGATCGCTCTCTCGCTCTGTATCGCATAATACTTTTTGTAACAAATGTTTGAGAAGTGCTACCGAGTGTAATGTCGCGCGCGTGCGAGAAGTGCGTGCGAGAAGTAAAATAGCATCTTCAAATAGTATATTGTGCAACAAGGGCCGAAAGTTGGCGATTGCGACGAGTGTGAGGTTTGCCGCCCGAGCGAAGCGAGGGCGCAAGCACACGAGTCGCAAACGCCAATTTTGGCCCGTGTTGCACACCATACTTTTTGTAACAAGTGTATGAATAGTGGTGCTTTGAATGGTAGTTTTGCGAGACGAACAGTGAAAAGTGAGGTTACCAACTTTCCACCCTAGGGTCGAAAGTGAAACAGCAGGGTCGAAAGTGAAGGAATCGCGAACTGCGCATGCGCCAACCTATCGTTTCAACACTGCTATGAAACTAGCCACTTTCGGCCCGCAAAACTGCCATGAAAAGCACCGCTGTTCATGCACGTGTTACAAAAATGGTTGATTTCAGTCCCAACGAAATGGTTGATATGCTCCTTATTTTTTTTAGAGAGATGTAGGGGTAAAATGGGACACCCTGTATACTCATAAGATAGGAAAAGAAGGACGAATGGATTATAGAGGGTGAAGTCGTTAGCAGAACTTTGATAGGGTGTACGAGACTAAGAGAGCTTCGAGACGGTGATTTCTCGTTGGTTCTTTCGTTGAGATCGTGTGGCAGGGATGATTGCTGTGGTCGTGACGACGAGGAAGGGCGGTGAAACGATGCTAGCGATATAATGGAGGACATTATGATAATCCGAAGCATAGATTAGGCATAACTCGTTAGCCCACCTGTGACTGACGCCGAAGTATTTCAATATTATGTGGTTTTTATTATTCAACGTTCATACTTCGATCAAGGTTGGATCGATTGAATTGCAATTAAGAAGTGGAGAACAAGAGCCAAAGTTCAGGTACATAAAAAAGTTAATGGGATCCAGTCAGATAAATAATAGTAATGTTCGTATATGTTTTTTTTTCGACCAACACAGAAATGTAAAAAAATCTTGTGAAGAAGGAAATCGTATAGGGAATTTTTTAATCAGTTATATAATTAATTCTGTCAATTGGTTCGGTTTGAAACTAAGTTTAGGTGGTGTTAAATTTATATGAATTTAGATCTGTGAAATCGTGTCTTGTTCGCAACAGAGTTGTAATTAAGTTTATACTTATAGAAATAATGATGATGATACGATCAGCTCTATAATTATGATTTTATAATAATAACATGTAACGATTGTAATACGATGATTAAACTTTGGAATGGCTGCAAAAATTATTATTTTTCAATAAAAATTCATGGTAAACCTTTGAAAAAATGGAAAAAAATAATTAATGCATTAAGAAAGTAATGCATTACTTATTTCTTCCCTTTTTCCACTATTTATTGCAATATTAAAGTGAAAATTAGTATTTTTTTCAGCTATTCAAATGTTTACACTCTATTTTATAATCACTACATATTATTATTATGAAATCATAATTACAAAACAAATTATACTGTAAACTATATCTCATGAATTAATGGGGATTTACTTAGATAACTCTGGTTCGCAATGACATTTTACATTGCATAAACAGAATATTTTTGAAAAGTTAAAATTGTCAAAGATACATTAGTCAAAACACCAAGATTATGATAAATTTTGTAACATCGTTATAGTAGTTATCAGTATTTGTTTAACGGCTCATGACCAGCGGCTTAAGGATGTTCGACTGTTTCACACTAGTCAAATCATTGCTAAATGTTTGTAATTGTTTCATTTAAATTAAATGCATTAAATAAATGTAGTGGAGCGTTGATTTGTATTGAAGCATGTACACTTAACCGAGAGAAAAATGAATAGTGACGAATTTGCATAAAGATTAACTGATTAACGTTACTTTCCGATAGGATACATTTTCGTTCAGTTTTTTCCAAGAATAATCTATAATTTTTTGCCAATTTTGATGAGTGATGGCTCATTCTCTTTCTTGAAAGATGGTCTACAAATTGACCGGCTGGATTTTTGATATTATTGATCGTTTAATAATTATAGCTATTTGTTTATGAAAGTATTTTGTTTTTTGTTAAACAACAGGCTATTATTATTAAACGATCAATAATATAAAATATCCAGCCGATCAATTTGTGGAGCATCTTTCAAGAAAGAGAATGAGCCATCACTCATCAAAATTGGCAAAAAAATATCGATTATTTTTGGGAAAATATGAACGAAAATGTATCCCATTGGAAAGTAACGTTAATTAGTTAATCTGTATGCAAATCTAGCACTATTAATCTTTCTCTGGGTTAAGTATACATGCTTCAATTCAAACAACTCTGTACTATTTTCATTTAATACATTAAACTTTAATGAAGCAATTACAAAAATTTAGCACTGATTTGACTATTGTGAAACAGTCGAACATCCTTAAGCTAAACCAATCAATCTTTCTCCGCTGTGTAAACATCTAATTTTCAATTATTGAAAATATCATCTTATTATTAACATATCTTATTTAACATTGGAAAAAAAAAATAATTCATCACTATAGTTATATACAGCGACAGACATTATTCGAATGAAAATGGGTAAAGAATATTTAAAAAAAAAAGTAATTATGGCTAATTATCGGTTGGGAATTGAAATTCTTTTGCAATAATTGTGAAAAAAATAAAAGTAAGTATTTTTTCCCAACTAATAATATTATTAGAGAGGTAAAATTGGCAATAATGATAAACTCCCCCCCATGAATAAATCGACATAATATATTTGTTATATATTCCAAATATATTTTTGCGACGAAATTTTAGATAATTGCAAACGATTTTTTGTTGTAATGGTGCCCTTTTTTAGGTATTTGTTGTTTCAAACAAATACATATTCAAATACTGTTTAATGTTATAAAAATAATATAGTATATAATAATAATATTAATAATAATCAAATTATTGTCATTAATTGTGTATTTGTTGTTTAAAACAAATACACAATTAATCCCACCAATTTGATGATTATTGCATTATTATTTTAATTTATATAAAAATATTTTATATAATTAAACAATAATTGAATATTTTTTCGCCAACTTTTTATTGATTAAAATAAAGTAATAGGCACATATGAGTTTATACATATAATCCTCACGCGTACGGAAAGCTCAAAAGCTACGTCCCTACAAATTTGATGTAAATCTCCAGTGCTCATTATAATTATTAAAGAATATAAGCTTGCCCGTGCATTTTAGTTACGTTTCTCTTCCACATATCATTCTACCCCGTGCGTTTTATGATCCGTTTGTTATTCCCTCGCTTTCTCTCCGCACCGAGACTTTGCCTGAGCTAAAAGAGATTCGAGACGAGATGCTTGGCGCGTTTCGTGTGTTTGCGAAACGCAGCAGTAGCAGCAACAGCAGCAACAGCAGCAGCGGGGACGAACAGCGAAAGGCCTTGCGAGAAACGGAAGTTTGCGCATCCCGCGCGACTGTCGGCCCCATAAAATCGGGATGTTGCGCTGCAAAATATATACAACAAGCGGGCGCCCGCGCTTCTACTGATAGCCCGACGCCTCGCTCGTAATTCATCCAGGCTTCTCTCCTCTCTTCCTCGCTCCTTTCCCTTCGCTTCCTTGTATGTGCACCAGCAGCGTCGGCATCAGAAACTCGCGTGCATCCCAAGCTCCTTGCCCTCTCCTGGGACACTTGTGCCCTCGCAACTAAGACCGTTAATTCTTGGCCCCATGTTAAAAGCCTGTGTGCCGCTTGCGAGCAAGTCTTCGTTCGGGCACATGAGGTGCTGAGACCTTGCCGAAATTATCGCTAGTTCGCGTCCTCGTAATGCTTACTTCGAATGGAAATGTCACATTTCTGGGCAGGCGGGAAAATTTAAGAGAGATGTCAGTACCCGGCGAATGCCGTGGGGCATTTCCGGTAGGGTTTAAATTTTTGTTTGTTTTCAGGGTTTTGAATATAGAGTAGTTTTGAAATGATTAATGAGATTGATTGATTGATTCCTATGGTTTTGATGTCCTAGTTGGCTATGGGGCTAATAGATACAAACGAGAACAATAAGAATAGAATAAAATAAAAAATATAAAATAAAGATGATTTGTTCTGTTATAATGTAAAAGGGTTTCGATGTGTGACGGATGAACGGTAGAAATTGCTCTCCCGCAATAAAGTATACAATAATAAAATATAAAATAAAAATGAAAAAAAGAGAACGATATTTATATAGAGAAAAAAAATGGGGTGGAGGTCAAAATAGCGACTGATTAAAATAGCAAATGGCTAAAATAGCAAATGGCTAAAATAGCGAATGATCAAAATAGCAAATGGCTAAAATAGCAAATGGCTAAAATAGCGAATGATCAAAATAGCGAATGGCTAAAATAGTGAGTGGGTAAAACAGCGAATGATCAAAATAGCGCGTGATTAAAATAGCGAATGATCAAAATAGCGAGTGGTTAAAATAGCGAATGATCAAAATAGCGAATGGCTAAAATAGCGAGTGGCTAAAATAGTGAATGATCAAAATAGCGAATGGCTAAAATAGTGAATGATCAAAATAGCGAATGGCTAAAATAGCGAATTTCACAATAATGATCGTCCAAATCTAGAATGGCCATCATTATGAAATTCGCTAGTCAAAACCGTAAGAGGACGATCATGTGTCTTTCCTTGTTAGTATATGTAAGACACTTTCAAATAGAGAAGCTTCGCATTCAAAACAACTATCCACGAATGAACAACTATGTATTCTAGGCAATGAATGTTCGCCGCTTGGTTTATGTTGATATCTTGTGTTGGGTCTAAGTCCACAAGGATGACATTGTCGCCCGGAGCATTGGTCTAGCCACCAGCGAAATTAATGTCTTCGGACGTGACGGAAGAGTAGAGTTGTTTCTCAGAGGTAGAAGGATGAAAGAAGAAGGACGATGCCTACGAGTGGTGGAAGAACGCGACAACGGCGTTTCGTCGAGGTCTCGCCCAGCGAGACTCTGGCAGGTCGAGAGTAAAATTCTTACCCCCGAAAATCCAAAAATTCCGAATTCCAAATGTTGCCGTAACAAATCGTTTCGCATTGATTTCAATACATCCTTGGAATTCTGAACATAAAAGGGTTCACTTCCATCAAAATCATAGGGCGACGTTAATGTGTCTTTCCTTGTTAGTATGTTCAAGACAATTTCAAATTAAGAGTCATTCGCTATTTCATCCATTCGCTATTACAACCATTCATTATTTAAGCCATTCGCTATTACAACCATTTGCTATTTCAGCCATTCGCTATTTCAGCCATTCGCTATTTCAGCCATTCGCTATTACAGCAATTCATTATTTCAGCCATTCGCTATTGCAGCTATTCGCTATTTCAGCAATTCCCTATTTCAACCATTCGCTATTTCAGCCATTCGCTACTTGAGCCATTCGCTACTTGAGCCATTTGCTATTTCAGCCATTCGCTGTTTCAGCCATTCGCTATTTCAGCCATTCGCTATTTCATCCATTCGCTATTTCAGCCATTCGCTATTTCAGCCATTCGCTACTTGAGCCATTCGCTATTTCAGCCATTCGCTGTTTCAGTGATTCGCTATTTCAGCTATTCGCTATTTCAGCCATTCGCTATTTCAGCTATTCGCTATTTCAGCTATTCCCTATTTCAGCCATTCGCTATTTCAACCATTCGCTGTTTCAGCCATTCGCTATTTCAGCCATTCGCTATTTTAGCCATTCGTTATTTCAGCCATTCGCTATTTAAGCCATTCGCTATTTCAGCCATTCGCTATTTCAACCATTCGCTGTTTCAGCCATTCGCTATTTCATCCATTCGCTATTTCAGCCATTCGCTATTTCAGCGATTCGCTATTTCATCCATTGGCTATTTCAGCGATTCGCTATTTCAGCCATTCGCTATTTCAGCCATTCGCTATTTCAGCTATTCGCTATTTCAGCTATTTGCTATTTCAGCTATTCGCTATTTCAGCCATTCGCTATTTCAGCCATTCGCTATTTCAACCATTCGCTGTTTCAGCCATTCGCTATTTCAGCTATTCGCTATGTCAGCCATTCGCTATTTCAGCCATTCGCTATTTCAACCATTCGCTGTTTCAGCCATTCGCTATTTCAGCCATTCGCTATTTCAGCCATTCGCTATTTGAACCATTCGCTGTTTCAGCCATTCGCTATTTCATCCATTCGCTATTTCAGCCATTCGCTATTTCAGCGATTCGCTGTTTCAGCCATTGGCTATTTCAGCGATTCGCTATTTCAGCCATTCGCTGTTTCAGTCATTCGCTATTTCAGCCATTCGCTATTTCAGCCATTCGCTATTTCAGCCATTCGCTGTTTTCACCCCCTCCCGTTTCTTATAGATTTCAATGCATCCTTGGTTTCATCAAAATCGTAGGAGGACGTCAATGCGTCTTTCCTTGTTAGTATGTTCCAAATTGAGAGGCTTCGCATTCAAAACAACTATCCACGAATGAACAACTGTGTATTCGAGGCAATGAATGTTCGTCTCTCGGTTTATGTTGATTTCTTGTGTCGGGTCTAAATCCACAAGGATGACATTGTCGCCCGGAGCATTGGTCTGGCCACCAGCGAAATTAATGTCTTCGGACGTGACGGAAGAGTAGAGTTGTTTCTCGGAGGTAGAAGGATGAAAGAAGAAGGACGATGCCTACGAGTGGTGGAAGAACGCGACAACGGCGTTTCGTCGAGGTCTCGCCCAGCGAGAGACTCTGGCGGGTCCGGGAGTAAAATGACAAACACGACAAAAGGATCCTGGACAGAGGCGCAACGACTGCAGTGGTAGCCAAGAGAGCGCACAGGATGTTATACGTATATACGGTGGTGCACACGTACCGCTGTAATTAAAAGAACCGACAGATGTCTCATTCGCCGTCGGGTTTTATTTCGTTACGTGGAAGTACGCGTGTCTCGCGTATTTAAATATTCTCGAGAGGTGGGACCTCAAGCTACAACATCTAGCTCAGGCTGCGTCGAGTCGACGGAATTCTTTGATTACAAGTTCTCGCCCCTGTCGTGGAAAAGCCTATGTTAGCTGTGCTCGTTCTCTGGTCCTTCCAGAAGTGGCTGACTGTCTGCCTTCGCATTATACACCTGTACGTAGACGGAATTGAGAAGCGACGGCGAATAGCTGAAGAGAAAAGAGCGAGATGAAGTGAGATTAAATAGAATGACATTGTAACTGAGCACCGACGCCAACGAGAACTGCTAATTTATCCTGGGCCTCGTTAAGTCGTCCCGAAATTATCACGTGGATCAATGAGCAACCAAGAATTCTTTTCTTTTCTTTTTTTTCTTAGTCAATTTACGCTGTTGATCAACGGGCCAAGTTGTCCTAGTTGCTTTTGTGAATTATGCATAAATTTTTTTTTGGCTAATTTTGTATCCACATTCGTAAGAAAAACGTGCGGAAAAAGATATTACAGAAAAAATATACGGTGGCTGAAATATCATAAAATAGTGAATAATATTTTTTTTCTAATACTTGGTGGTATAGATTGGGTTAAAGGTAAACCTGTTTTATTGCATGGGTCATTAGTTAAATAAATTGAATTTTTAAGGACGTGATTCAATTTGTGGTAGGATAATTGGCCCAACTCCAAGGAAAATTGGGTCAACTACGGGGCAAAATGAGATTTGTCTGAACTATATTCAGTTGGATCACACTACATTTAGTTGTATACACTAAATTTCGTTGACTCAATCGAAATTCAGTTACATCGATCTAAATACAGTTGGATCATGCCGTATTCAGTTGGATCATGCCTTATTCAGTTGGATCATGCTTTATTCAATTGGATCATGCCTTATTCAGTTGGATCATGCCGTATTCAGTTGGATCACGCCTTATTCAGTTGGATCATGCCGTATTCAGTTGGATCATGCCGTATTCAGTTGGATCATGCCTTATTCAGTTGGATCATGCCTTATTCAGTTGGATCATCCTTTATTCAGTTGGATCATGCCTTATTCAGTTGGATCATGCCGTATTCAGTTGGATCTTGCCGTATTCAGTTGGATCATCCCTTATTCAGTTGGATCATGCCTTATTCAATTGGATCATCCCTTATTCCGTTGGATCATCCCTTATTCAGTTGGATCATGCCATATTCCGTTTGATCATGCCTTATTCAGTTGGATCATGTCGTATGCCGCTGGATCATGCCTTATTCAGTTGGATCATCCTTTATTCAGTTGGATCATGCCGTATTCAGTTGGATCATGCCATATTCCGTTGGGTCATGCCTTATTCAGTTGGATCTTGCCGTATTTAGTTGGATTTTGCCGTATTCAGTTGGATCATCCTTTATTCGGTTGGATCATGCGTTATTCCATTGGATCATCCCTTATTCAGTTGGATCATGCCTTATTCAGTTGGATCATACTATATTCAGTTGAATCATACTACATTTAGTTGAATCATACTACATTCAGTGGAATCATACTATATTCAGTTGGATCATACTGTATTCAGTTGGATCATACTATATTTAGTTGGCTCATCCTATATTTAGTTAGATCATTGCATATCTAGTTCGATCATACTATATGCAGTCGGATAATCCTATATTTAGTTGGATCATACTAAATTCAGTTGGATTAATCGAAACTTAGTGGAACAAAATTCTATTTGAACAAACTAAAGCCAGTCGCTCACGTCCGAATATTTAACTCTCAGCGTATTTTTCATTTAGCTCAAAAGGGGGTGCAAAGAACACATACATTTTATTTTCACGCTCGCCTCCAACATTGCTTGCCTCCCGATTACACCGAGACATCGTTCATAGTTTATAACGACCTGTAGAAAAAATCTTGCCGCTAGAGCTTGTAGAGCCACAACACGGCGGTGGAGGGTTACGCTGCGAATTTATGACCACTGATCGGCGATAATCGTATGGGTTGTGCTAAAAAGGCGACAGAGGAAAAAAAACAAGGGAGAGACGCTGGATGCTGGACGTTGGACTCGGGGCTGCAAGTTTTCGTTGTTTGAACTGAAGCGACACGAGGGCCAACAGGGTCGAAAAGTGCGATGGAATTTAATGCTTGGGGGTGAGAGGACGCGAAAGGGGTGAGGGATGATGCCACAGTGTATTACAGCGAGGGCATGCAGAGGGACAGTATGGATTGCCAACCAGCAACGCTCGAGTATCATACGAGTCAACCGTGTGTGGTACTCCGAGATTAGCCCGGCTTTATATCGGGATTACATATGTATAACCATTAGGTTAAATCATTTTTTAAATAAACGCCCTCGGCCACTACCACGACGACGACGACGACGACCAGCCCAGCACAAATAGAACTGGAGAACGTGTACGCGTGCAGAAAGTGAAAAAAAAAATACTTATACACACACGACGTGTGTGTACATCAGGTAGTCCAATATACATATTAGCCAAACAAGAGCCACACGTTCTCTCGCAAAAGTGAACTCCACATTCCCGAGAACCAACGTTTCCCGCCACCGCGATAACGCGAATATCCGTTTCACAATATACTAACTCTTTTTACTTAATATTTATTACACAAACGAAATTTTCACCGAATTTCCCCTCGTCGTCTACAGCCTCACCTCTCGATTTTTATCATCGGGTGTAGTATTATTATTATTTTTTTTTTAGCGGTTTAACGATCATAAATTTGAGGTGGGGTAGAAAAGAGAAGGGTGGAAAGTGAGAGGGAGAGAGAGAGGAAAAGAACAACGTGATATTGTTGGTAGTCGTGATTTCCATCGCTTGTTAAATACGAACGCGTGTCATTCGGAACGACGAGCAACGGATGATAAGTAAAAATAATTTTTTTAAATCCTCCCGTTGGCAGTTGCGATGTGTACGACAGGGCAAATATTGTAAAATACTGTTTGATCGCGTACGCTCGGTCTCGTGTTGGTTTTTTCTTTTTTTTTTCTTTCAATGTACACAATTCAGTGCCGAGTCACGTACATTTTTTCACGCTTTTCCATCGAACTGGATGGAGGATTATTTTGGTACCGAGGGGATGGATCTTTGTTTATACAACGAGAGATTGGGTTAAATTTGGTTTTACTCAGTTTACCATATGCATGAGTCTATTTGGATAACCGAGTAATTCTTTCATTATTTTTCTATTTTTTAATAATTGATAATTGGAATGTCATTTCGTGAATCGTCACTATATATTGTAGGGGAATGACTTAAACTCAGAGAAAAACTCGCTAATGCCGTCTATCGAGACCTTGTAGCTACGCTCAAAAAACGGTCGGTTGGAACTGCCAAAAAAATCGTTAAAAATGTAAACAAAAAAAATTCGTAGGGACACACAAGTTCGAGCATATTTAATTTTCAGTACATATTAATTGCTAAAAAACACATGTAAATTTCACACACAAGTTATTGGTTAATATAATAAAAAATTTGGTGAGAGAACCAAATATTTAGTACGCCTAACCAATAACTTGGTTGCGCCAATCAAATTTGTCTTGGCAAAATTTTTAACCAAGATCTAAGTAAGCCCAACCAAGTCTTTTTTCAATGTATATTTTGGTGGACAGTCGTGACTATGCCAAAAGAAAGAGACTTAGTTAGAACCTATCAAAAAAATTGGTTAAAAATGTTACCAAGAAAACTTGGTAGACACAACCAAGTTATTGATCAACATAATCAAGGATCTGGTAAAACAACCAAGGATCTGATAAGACAATCAAGGATCGAGTAAGACAACCATGAATCTGATAAGACAATCAAGGATTTGGTAAGAGAACCAAGGATCTGGTGAGACAACTAAGGATTGGGTAAGACAACCAAGAATCTGGTAAGACAATCAAGGATTTGGTAAGAGAACCAAGGATCTGGTAAGACAACCAAGCATCTGGTAAAAAAACCAAGGGTTTGGTAAGATAGCCAAGGATCTGGTAAGACAACCAAGGATCTGGTAAGACAACCAAGGATCTGGTAGAACAATTAAGAATTCAGTGAGACAATCAAGGATTTAGTGAGACAATCAAGGATTTAGTGAGACTACCAAGGATCTGATAAGACAACCAAGGATCTGGGAAGACAACCAAGGATCTGGTAAGATAACCAAGGATCTGGTAAGATAACCAAGAATCTAGTAAGACAACCAAGGATCTGGTAAGACAACCAAGGATCTGGTAAGACAACCAAGGATCTGGTAAGACAACCAAGGATCTGGTAAGGCAACCAAGGATTTAGTAAGACAACCAAGGATCTGGTAAGACAACCAAGGATCTGGTAAGACAACCAAGGATCTGGTAAGACAACCAAGGATCTTGTAAGAAAACAAAGAATCTGGCAAGATAACCAAGGATTTAGTGACATAACCAAGGGTCTGGCAAGACAACCAAGGATCTGGTAAGACAGCCAAGGATCTAGTAAGACAACCAAGGATTTGATAAGACAACCAAGGGTCTGGCAAGACAACCAAGGATCTAGTAGGACAACCAAGGATCTGGTAAGACAACCAAGGATCTGGTAAGACAACCAAGGATCTGGTAAGACAACCAAGGATCTGGTAAGACAACCAAGGATCTGGTAAGACAACCAAGGATCTGGTAAGACAACCAAGGATCTGGTAAGACAACCAAGGATCTAGTAAGGCAACAAGGTTCTGGTAAAACAACCAAGGATCTCGTAAGACAAACGAGTATTCACAACGCTTAACCAATACTTCGTCGCGTCTACCAAATATTTCTTGGTAAGATTATTGACCAAGATTTTAGTAAGCCCAACCAAGCCTTTTTCTCAGCGTATAAAGGAGGTACTAGTACATTATGGATAGTAGTGCGACTCTGGGCGAAATATACAAAAGTGATGACAGCATTGCGGCAATAAAACCGCTACCAGCTTTCGTGCGACTCAGCTACGGATTTGTTGGGAACGGAAACAAAAAAAAACTGCAATCATCAAAAAGATGAAATAACGTAGTGAACATATATCCACGTAATTTATAAAGGAGATACTGGTACATTGTGGGTAGCGGTGCGACGCTGGGCGAAATTACGAAAGCGATGACGGCATTGCGGCTTTGCTAAGCATGAACTCGAGAGCGAGAGACAGAGAGAGAGAAAAGATTCTCGGAGACGCTCGGGCATTGGCTGTCGTGGGGGTGGCGAGGCGAAAGGTGAGAATTATTCATAAACGTAGGCCGGCTCGAGGTGGATTTCGTGCTTCGCCACGCACCGGCTGAATTCTACCGAATGTTATGGGGATGCTGCTTGCTGCGCTGCGGTTCGTGAGAGTGAGAGGGTCTTCGCATAATAAACACATAACGGTAATCCTTAAAACAATAATTAGCTCAGAGTACCGCCCCCGGCGGAAACGACCTGCATGCTCCGAGCTCTTTCTCCTATACACAGCCTCCCCTCATATTCCGTGTATCAACCAGCCCTCGGGTAGCGATCTTTCCAAGAGTGTTGGTTCGCAATTCGTTGTCGAATTAATACGTACTCTCGACGATACATACCCTCAACCCATACCGAGTTCTTGGAATGGAATATTACATTTTGCTAGGAAAGCCTCTGGAGTTTGCAGTTCGTTGATGTTTTCCGACCATTGTGCGCATAACCATGGATGGAGTCGTGTAAGAATGAAATTCATGGTTTACAGTTTTAAAAATTGGGGTGCCGTTAAAACTTTTTTTTCGTTTCAAGAAATTAACGTTACATTCACCACTATTTTTTTATTAGAAAGTTTCTAATTTAAAAAATGAGAATTGATTAATAAATGCACATTTCGCAAGGCTTGCTCGGATATGCAGAAGCTGCTGCAAGAAGACGGCCAAGGAGAACTTTAAACATTGTTCCTTGATTATTGTCTGCCTTTGACAAAGCAACCATACATAATGATGAGTTAAATTGTTGTGATTCAATTAAATTACTAGAGATAATGATATTAAATAATGTTCAAGACCGAAAACATCGATACACTACAAGCTTATGTGAAGTGTGAATGCACTTTTGAAGGCTTTGATATTTTTGTAAAACGTGACATTGCCGAAGTGGTAGCAAAGAATTATGCTATCGCGAAGTTCAAACACCCTTCTTTGGAGTTAACAACAAAAAGGATCGATGAAGAACCATCGGGACAACTGGACGAACGATATTCAACAATAAAAAATGGGTACAAAAAATTTAAGGTGGCTGTATCCTAAAAAACTTGAAGAACTTGAAGAATTTAAAGAATCTAAAGAACCTAAAGAACCAAAAGAAACTAGAAAGCGTAAAGAACCTAAAGAACCTAAAGAATCGAAAGAATCTAAAGAACCGAAAGAACCTGAAGATCCAAAACCTGTCTTGCGAACCTAAACCTGTGTCTTGTGATCCAATAAACTTTTAGAACATAAAGAATTAACCTTAAGAATCTAAAGAAGAAGAACCTAAAGAACCTAAAGAAGAAGAACCCAATTAACCTAAAGAACTAAAAGAATCTAAAGAACCGAAAGAATCTGAAGATCCAAAACCTGTCTTGTGAACCTAAACCTGTGTCTTGTGATTCAATTAACTTAGTAGTAACAATAACCTTAAGTAATGTTCAAGGCAGATAACGTTGATACATAGCAAGCTTATCACGAATGAACATGTGAAGCCTTTGATATTTTTGTAAAACGTGAGATTGTCGAAGTGGTGGCAAAGAATTAGGCTACCATAAAGGAAAGTCTATAGATGGTGTTTGGGTGAGGGTAGCGCGACGGCCAAGCGCGAATGTTGAGGGTGGTGTAGGCAGAGTGGGCGGGCTACGTGGTTCGCGGTAATAGTTTTAATCCGGTGTCTTGAAGTCAGGATTTGGCGGAGAGAGCAGTGCCGTTAGCGGATGATGGTGGTGGTGGTGTTGATGTTGGTTAGTGGTGGTGGCGGCTAAGAGCGAAGCCACTTCGCGCTCTGATATCATAATCCGAATAATCGCCATTATTGCTGCCATTTGCTTAATCCGAGAATCTCGAGGCCACGACTCGCCTCTCGGCTCGTGCAAGTCGAGCGAATATTAGGTACCTAACGGCTATACTGCCCGAGGTATATATTCAGTAAAACAAGCTACTACCGACCATGTAACTTTCACCGATAGTACTTCGGCCGCGAAAACCGAGTAATATTAAGTCATCTTAAAAAACTATATATATAATTGGAAATAAGAAATTTCATCAAATAAAAATTTTAGTCATACGAAGAGACATTATTTTGCACAGATCACTGATATGCATCGTGCAGAAAAAAATATTTGCATTTGTATATGTAAGCAATTGGCGGGAATACTCAGGCAATCTTAATCTTCTCACAGATAGGTACAGATAATCTGTAGAAAGCCGTACATGGTGACGGGTTCTATAGCATCGATTTCTATGGCGACGTTTCCTATGGTAGAGATTATTATGACAAAGTTTGTTATGGCGTTCCAGAAACCCATCGATGGTAACTATGTATAGTTTTAATATGGGATTATAGAAGTATGTTTTAAATGGGCGATCCAACTTTCGTAGGTGCATTACTAAGATTAGCATTCAATAACGAATGTTTTTTTGGACATCATAAGTCTGAATATGAAACCCAGGATAGTGTACAAAATGCTCATTGATGAATCATTTGCTGTTGCCAGGGTCGAAGGTTGCTATAGCGACGGTTGCTATGGCAATGGTTGCTATGGCGACGTTTGCTATGGCGACGTTTGCTATGTGGACGATCGCTATGGCGATGGTTGCTATGGCAATGGTTGTTATGGCGATGGTTGCTATGGCGACGTTTGCTATGGCGACGTTTGCTATGGCGAAGGCTGCTATGGCGACGGTTGCTATGGCAATGGTTGTTATGGCGACGGTTGCTATGGCGACGTTTGCTATGGCAATGGTTGCTATGGCGACATTTGATATGTCGCCGATTGCTATGGCAATGGTTGTTATGGCGACGTTTGCTATGTCGACGATCGATATGGCGATGATTGCTATGGCAATGGTTGTTATGGCAACGGTTGCTATGGCGGCGTTTGCTATGGCGAAGGCTGCTATGGCGACGGTTGCTATGGCGATGGTTGTTATGGCGACGGTTGCTATGGCGACGTTTGCTATAGCAATGGTTGCTATGGCGACATTTGCTATGTCGACGATTGCTATGGCAATGGTTGTTATGGCGACGTTTGCTATGGCGACGTTTACTATGGCGACGTTTGCTAAGTCGACGATCGCTATGGCGATGGTTGCTATGGCAATGGCTGCTATCGTGACGGTTACTATGCCGACGGTTGCTATGGCGACGTTTGCTATGTCGACGATTGCTATGGCGACGGTTGTTATGGCAATGGTTGTTATGGCAACGGTTGCTATGACGACGGTTACTACAGCGACGGTTGCTATGGCGAAGAATGGTATGGCGACGGATGTTATGGCGACGGTTGCTATAGCGACGGTTACTATGGCGATGGTTGCTATGGCGATGATTGATATGGCGACAATTGATATGGCGACGGTTGTTATGGCGACGGTTGCTATAGCTGCGTTTGCTATGGCGACAGTGGTTATGGAGACGGTTGCTATAGTAACGGTTGATGCCCACTCCTCGGGTCCATCCCAATCTCTCAGGAATTCCTGTATCCCTTATGATACCATTATCGATTTAGTGGGACTTAAAATAATCTAAAACTCGGATTATTATTCGGATAACTTACACCCTGTCTGGGTCATCGTAAGCCTCATACTGAGGTACCATAGTAGGGGCAGTGGAATATTTGGATAATATGGAAGTATAATTTCAGTGCTAAATGTCACAAACTTTACGTATTTTTTCAACCAGTCAAAAGATTGTATTTCCAAGGGTGGTTCACCTACTCTCCTCTCAATATTCAAAGGTAATCAATGTTCCATTGAATGTTTACTCTTTAGGATGTAAATCTACAACTTCCGTCCCTTCCACAAAATCGCAATTACGAAAGTTTGATCCTCACGAGAGTTTGTCATAAGAATATCTTAGTCTTCGCAAAGTAGCTACTCGGACTAAGAATAAGATGGGAAAAAAAGGGAAGTGAGTAAGGAAAATGTAGCGGAAGAAGTTTTGGAGGCACGATGAACCTCGCATGGCCTGTCGTAAAATTCCCTCTCCACGAGAATCTTCGTCCGGAGCCATTTCCAGTTTTAAGCGCACAGTTGTACGTATACATAATCTATACGTACATTTTGTATGTATACGTACGAGACGCTAGCTCACGGAGATGGAGGAGACATTAAATCCCCGAGATTCGTTTTAATGACCGCAACTTGCTTACAAACTGGTCGAGAGACTCCGCGTGAGACCTATACATTTGCTTACAGCAGTCCGCGAGTACCTACAGTAATACTAGGCAAGTAGATGGGAGGGAAAGCACATGATGAAGGAAGTCGAGGGCAAAGAATGCATCTTAATAATTACAAGAACTTTCAACTCTAGATCTCAGCGGTTTTTTTGTTTTTTCTAAAAGTTAGATAGTTTGCTGGCTGGTGCAAATCCAGGTCGTATTAATCATGGGCTCTGTACAGACACAGAATGCTAGACTTGGGAATGGGAAAGAATATACAAACTGGCAACAAATGCGCATAGAATTACGGGTTTACTGTATCCACAGTTGATGACAATTTCTAAATGATTCGCCATAAAGTTAGATAAATCGGTCTAATGATTTTGTTTCAATCAAATACAGTATCTATTCAAATGTAAGGAAATTTTATTCGAATTTTAACAAAATATCAAGAGACGCGGTAACGTCTCGACGCCAAGAACTTAAAAACAAGTTTTTAACGAGTCCAAAGAAGATTTGGGGTGTCAAATCATATTATACCGGTCATTATGTATGTATGTTTTTGTAAACCGATCGCCTCAGGGTTATGGGCGCCTTAAACCACATTCCTGAAGGTAAAAGTAGTTGGGGCAACCAATTTCAGCATATTCTGTATCACGTATTACTCACTGAAGCAAATAGTCCTAACTATTTTTGATTGATAGCGAAAAATATCTCGTAAGACTTAGATCCTGCAATTATCACAATGCTGTCTAATACAAATGATTAGTTGCACCAATCAACCGGTCAGTTCAGATAAAAATTTCAGCCTCGTCAAAAACTTCGACCATAATTGGTTCAAGGCTAGTTTTTCAGGTGAATTCTGAACCATCTTTTTCTTAAGTATAATTTTTATCCGAATCAACTTTCTTCAAAAAAGCTGGTGGTTCGAAAGATTTTGCAAACATCGAAATGTCGATGTCCATTGCTTTTGCTTCACCAATTTAATAATTTTATCAAACTTATAATACAAACTATCACATCCACCAACAATTAATAATTGTCACCAAATATTTTCAAGGACTACAATTACTCTTCAAGTGTAACGTTTCACTGAGGCGTCCAATCACTGAGTAGTCATTTGCTTAACGCGTAGACATCAGAAATGAAGGGATAGACAGTAGGAAAATCTGGTAGTCGACGATTACGTAGATTACATAGAGTTTCGCAAGTCTGCAACGAATTAAACAGGAACTTGTCTTTGGCAACTCAGCAATGAGGGGAGTTACTTCGATGTGGCAAAAAGCTCGTGCATGTCGCAGATTTCCAGTGAAATTTTGCAGGAGTGGTGAAAGGAAGGAGTAAGTGGAGTTCTCCTCTATGCGCAATGACGTTTATCTCTAATAATAAAGGTTTCATAATTGCCCGACGTTATAATCACCCGCGAGATTGGATGGCGGAGAGGGCAAGGATGGTTTTCGGCGACTATGTGCAGGAAGATTCGAAGGAGGTTGAAGGAAGTGGAGGTACAAACGGGGGTGGCATGTGTTGTTGATGAGGCGGTTAGTATTCAGCGGTGCGTTCCTCAGCCTCGTGGGCAACTTTTGAAAACTAACCGAGTAAAGCCACCTTAATTCCATAAGAGGGAAGGAGAGGGCGGCTAAGGAGCTCGAGTGTCATCTCGTAGCCCGTTTAATTACCGGATATTAGGACGCGGAGGGCGCGAAAGGTGAAGCGGAGGAAGACGAGGATTGAAGAACGGTAAGTATGAAGGTAGATTCGGGCTTCGGAGGAACTTTTAACGATTGTGAGTCTATAAAACGCGGGTAAATGATACTATTGAGATTATAGCATTGTCCGTTTTTTTACTGCCCGCAGGACAAAAAGGCGGGAATATGGATTTCACTGGCATGGCCCGAATATGACTATTTCTATTAGTACAATGTTCTCTAGAATGGTTGAAGATGTCTTAACAGAATTTGATACACAGGTTTTGTGTATCGGTTCATGTGTCTTTTTTCATAGATTGTATGTATTAGGTGCGATTTCCGAAAGATATAAGCGTTTAAACGAAGAGTCTGTTTGCCTGTTTGAATATATCGAAATACCACAAGATGGCCGCCATTATTGCGTATTCTGTAACTCATTTCACAGCGCTTATGGTGAAGTATTAGAATTACTATAAAAACGATGAAATGAAAATAATTTTATAAAAATAAATAAAACTCCCGTTAATTTGTTTATTGATTACACACGTTGCTTCAGTCGGGAGTTTTTTAAATTATTTGATTTTTATGTTAAGTTACAGTTGTATACTCACAAGCAGGAAACGACTTCGTTGCCTCCTTGGAAGGCGTTGTCTTTGCCCCAACGTCGTGGTAATTCAACAAGGACAATGCCCAAGTTCCCCCATAGTGCAAGTTGGTCCACGGTCTCGTTGATGACCAGATTCGTGATTTCCAATATCGGTGGATCAGTTGGTTGCAACGTCTGAAACAGTAATTAGCGACTTGGTGTTAGATTTTATTTTTTAACGTAGTTAGAATATGTCAAAATATTTAGTAAAATCACAGGACTTTGAACAAAATAACTTGCCAATCACACTGAGAAAAATTGTGAAGCTGCTGGCAATTAAGAATCGATAGCTATTAATTTTCAATCTATGAAATTTTGTTGTTGTTATTACGGTAACTAAAAAATTGTTCTAACTGGATTTTGATAGTTGCGATGACTATTTCATAGCTATCGTAACCATGAAATAATAGTCCCATAGACTTGCTGTCACGTTATAATTACTGATGACGCCATTTTTTTTGTGCAATGATTTACTTCTTCTGTCAAAAAAAAAATGGAAAAAGATTGCGTGAAAATAGCGAAAAGTTGCGCGAAAACGACAAAAGTCTTTTTCGCGCACAGAATTTTTTCCATTTCCGGAGCAAGTATAAAATCCTGAGACAATACAATATTTGGGTCCGATGACTATTCATCGACAAACTCGCGTAACTCACACGAAATTTAAAAAACGCTTATTCATAAACGATAATTAATCTGTGTTTAATTCGAGGAAGATGGGACGAAGGAGATTTATTTAAATTCCGATTATCTGCTGATCAAACAATATTACTTAGATGAACTTGATCGCATTTTACAGCTTAAAATGAGAGCTCAAAACTTTTTGGAACGGTCAATACATTTGATCCTGAGTTATCGATAATTAAAGAACACAACTATTCTAGATTTTTACTGTCAGTATTTAATCACGTTTATGAATTAGGTATTTTAAAATCTTGTCTGAATTACACGAGTTATTCTTTGACGCCTCAGATATGTGAGTTTCAATAGGAATTCCAGCATTTCTTTATTTATGGAAACATTTTGAGATCCTTCTGTTTTAATCATTTTCATTGTTCTTCGTAATCAGTACATCAATGCTTCAGATACATCAGAGCTGTGATTGTTTTTTCTTTTTTCAATAACACGTAGATTATCGGCTAAACGAAATGGCGTTTTCAAGGGACTGTTGAAAAGTTTTCTCCCCTCATTAAGATACTCTCCCCAGAGATAGGCCATGCAGAGTGCAGTAGTAGTAGTACTAGTAGTATTAGTACGTACTGTACATAGTACATCTAGCGAAGGAGCCGCAACGAAGCGACTGAGCGTCTCGCACTGCCGAGGAAACACATTTATTAACAGGCAGCTCACCTCAACCCAAGGGCCAAGCAAGCGACTCACCCCTGGTTCGCTTTCTCACTCGAAGCTCCAAGAAGAAACGGAAACCCTCGTTCGCTTTGGTAGCTGTCTGCAGCTGTCCTGTCCGTGTGCCCGGAAGAAAGGAAAAAAAGACGTCACATTGTCGACGCCTTATTAATCCGGAGACTGAGGGGGTGGAGGAGAGGCCGAGGGCGCAGGGTGAGCCAGGCGGAGGCTTTGAAGAAATTAAAAGAACAGAGCGAGTATAATGTGAATACATCCATCCCAGAACCGACGACTGACTCGTCCTCAGCTCCAAGACATCCCCGAGGAGGGACAAACCATTACCATTTTCACTCTGTGCATCCGTTCCACCCCTCTTTTACTCCCCTCCCTAAGTACCAGACAGATAGACATCTTGAGCCTTGTCACGGTTTTTAAAATCCGCACTTCTCCGCGTAGTGTGTAGAAACTCAATGTAGAAACACTGAAACGTACACTTGCGTGAGGTAACTACCCGAGGCACGCGCTGTGTCTTTTTAATTTTAATACCAGCGAGACTCTGGGAACCCTTGGGCTCCTCTTCGAGACTTCTTATTTGAGCTCTCATAAGCGTGACACCTCGCGATCATGTAATTCCACGGTATTTTTGGTCATGATGTTTAAGAGGGTGCCATCCCTTACGGAAAATAAACTATTGGAGTCGCAAATATATTATTGAGGTCAAATAGTTACTATTAATTTTCAATAGTGAGAGATATAAAAAATTATTTTTAACAGAAAATAATTTCTAACTTAATTATTTTTTTAAAATATTTTATTTAAAAATAAATAAATATAAATAGTTCTAACTATAAAAAATTATTAGTAAGTATTCAGTCAGTATATTGGCAACTTCTATAAGGGTTAACTTAAAATTCAAATATTGTCGAATTTGACAAATAAATGATGAAATGATAAAATATTATTTAAAAAAAATATTGATGTCGCCACAATATTATTGAGATCGAATATTTACTATTAATTTTTAATGGTGAGAACTATAAAAAGAAAAACTATAAAACTAGTCTGAATAGTATATTGGCGACTTCAATAGCTTTTTTTTCTCTAAGGGTTCACGTAAAATAAAAATATAGTATCGAATATGATAAATAAATTATGATATGATAAAATATTATTAAAAAAAAAAAAATATTGGAGTCGCCAAAATATTGTAGAAACCAAAAATTTACTATTAATTTTTGCTTCCTCATAGAGGAAGCTTTGTTTTCGTGAAAAATTTTTTTTTCGAGATTTTCATGTCAGTATGCTTAGAATCACCTAAAAATTCGAGAAAAGTGGTCTAGAAAATATGTCTGTATGTGTGTATGTGTGTGTGTGTGTGTGTGTGTGTGTGTGTGTGTGTGTGTGTATGTATCCAGACACTGAAAATTCAATTGCCCATAACTCACGAACGGCACGATGGATCTAGCTAAAATTTTGCACGCAGGTAGAGTATTGACTCCTCTGTTATTGACGTGATTTTTAATTAAATGTATCAATGTAAACAGATTTTATGCAATTTTTAATTTTTTCAAAAAATGTCGTGATCGCTCTAACTTTCGTAAAAGTTCGCCAATTTAGCTAAATAGTTCTTTATAAATGAAGACACGTTAAATGACGTTTGGTATTGAATTTCAGCGAAATCGGTAAAGCGGTTCCGATTTTATAGAATTTTGAATTTTTCGAAAAAAATACATTTTGCTCTAAATTACGTCGAATCTTGAGAAATGAACCGAAATGTTGTACAGTCGGAAAATAACATACAGCCCCGCTGTGTACGCAATTTGGTGATGATCGGTAAAGTGGTTGGGGTTTTACGGCTTTTTGAATTTTTTAATAAATGTAGAATTTCGCTCATAAGTTCCGCGAAAGTTAAGAAAGTAAGATAAAATAAAAAGAATTAAAAATAATAATCGTCGAGAAATGGAGAAAAGCAGATATTGTAGAAAAGGCAGATCCGCCTTTGATGTCGTCGTCCTCGTCGTCGTCGTCGTCGTTGTTGTCGTCGTCCTCGTCGTCGTCGTCGTCGTCGTCGTCATATTTAAATATACATTATCACATTCACTTTCGGAAACGCTCTAATAATCACGAAATAACGTAATAACGAAATAGAAAGAGCGAATCCACAACATGTATATTTATCTAATTAAAACAAGGATGCAAAGTAGAACCTTGCACATTGCTTCCTCATTATTTTTCGCGTTTTACAAAGCTTCCTCTATGAGGAAGCCAAAAATTGAATAACATACTTTCTCATAGAGGTAGCTTTGTAAAACGCGAAAAATAATGAGGAAGCAATGTGCAAGGTTCTACTTTTTTAATCTAGGATCTAATAGGAAAATCTAATAGGAACATAAGAAAAGAAAAAAAATTCAGATAAATATTTTCACCAGGTAAACAATAGATAAGAAACGCGGAAATCTTGTGTTCGCGAACGATTCATAAATAATAATTCACTCGTCACGTTTGCGAATAATTACGTAATAGTGCATAATTATGGATATACATACAGCGGAAATTTACCGATGTCCGTGAACGCTTGATCCTGGGTATATAATTTTATTCATCTTACGATCCTACGGCTTTTTCGGTATTATGCAAAATGATCAGAAACTTTGGCCACTCACCGCGGAAGTAAAAAGAGTTCAATATACTATCGCAGTCAAACTTTGATCAATTTATACAAATTCAATCGTTGTTATTAGTTTCCTATAGTTATCGTTTCATTTGGATTAAATATACTGAGAAAAAAAAACCAATCAAATGTGTGGTTGCGGGTGGCGTTAGAAATATTTTATTCCGTGAATGAAATAATAGTTATTGTGA
This sequence comes from Ephialtes manifestator, assembly GCA_963970395.1. Classification (NCBI taxonomy): domain Eukaryota; kingdom Metazoa; phylum Arthropoda; class Insecta; order Hymenoptera; family Ichneumonidae; genus Ephialtes; species Ephialtes manifestator. Next base: position 2,237,232 of record OZ019973.1, read on the forward strand.
ATTAAGGAAAGTTGATTCAACTATGCGTTGGTTCGTTCAACCAAATATACATGTCCAATTAACCAAATGTTTATTTCGCCACCCGCAAACGCACATTTGGTTAGTCTTACCAATTTTTTTCTCGTATATATACGTTATCGATATGTATGATGCACAAACGGATTTATAATATTTTATATTGTATTTAAGTTTCCTCGCTTGTAAATTTTTATCCGTCTGTGATTTATCGTGTTATATCGTAAATATATGATTCAACATGAATCGTTCGCAATCAAAGAGTCATCAATAGAGTGAACCTATCATTTTCTATCGTCTCACAATAATAGAAAGTCTATCATAATGAATTTTGAATATGATAAATATTTCAGCCCAAAGATTTGTGGATGAAACTTTTTTCTTTTAAATGAAAAATGTAATATTATTAATATTACTCCTACGATCGTAGATTTTTATTACTAAATTTAATACAAAAATTATATTTATTCATAATCATAATGAATCTTGAACATGATACATATTTGAATTTACAAATTTGTGCATGATTTTTTTTTTATGAAAAATGTAATATTATTCATATTACTCTTACGATCGTACATTTTTATTATTAAACTTAATACAAAAATTATATTATTCATAATCATAATGAATCTTGAAAATTATAAATATTTGAATCTAAAGATTTGTGGATGATTATTTTTTTAATGAAAAATGTAATATTATTAATATTACTGCTACGATCGTAGATTTTTATTACTAAATTTAATACAAAAATTATATTATTCATAATCATAATGAATCTTGAACATGATACATATTTGAATTAAAAAATTTGTGGATGATTCGTTTTTTATGAAAAATGTAATATTATTCATATTACTCCTACGATCGTAGATTTTTATTACTAAATTTAATACAAAAATTATATTATTCATAATCATAATGAATCTTGAAAATTATAAATATTTGAATCTAAAGATTTGTGGATGAATCATTTTTTTAATGAAAAATGTAATATTATTAATATTACTCCTACGATCGTATATTTTTATTATTAAGTTTAATATAAAAATTATATTATTTATAATATTATAGGATATGGAAAAATCATATAGGATACCGATCGTAAATGTATGATAATACTTCGTAAATTCGCGAACCAAAGGTCGTATTCAGAATGATAGGATTTTAAAAACAAATCGTTCTCTATCATTTATTTTTACCAGGAATTGTACAGCTAAATTGACTGACTTTTTGTTGCCGTCAATAATCGGTCTATCAATGCCTCAAATACGTCAGAGCTGTTATTTTTTTAAAATTATTATGGATATACATACAGCGGAAATTTACCAATGTCCGTGAACGTTTCGTTCGCCTATTTTATTCATTTTTTGGCCCTCCGGCATTTTTGGTATTATGCGAAATGATCATAAACTTTGGCCACTCACCGCGGAAGTAAACAAAGTTCAATATACTATCGTATTTCGCGTGGTAAGGTAGGTTAGGCTGAAACAGAAACGTTCACCGCAGTTCAGCGTGCGCGTTCACTTTCTCACAAGTGTCTGTCATTCTGCGCGTGTCTCTAAAATTATGAGTTCAGAAATTAAAAGTTGTTACATATACAGCGATGATCCTTCGCTTTCTGCAGTTTATTTACCAGACGAAAGTCCAGTAATTATTGGCAGAAGCGTCGAAACTAAAATAACCGATTCAAAATGTTCGAGAAATCAAGGTTAGTAACATATGTCACACACACACTATTACATTTCGCTCACAGTTTCTTTATTTCGATAATCTAACCTCAAAAATTGTGATTTCCAACCGGTTGCACTGTCTAGTTGCATATATTTTCTTATTTTCTGTATATTACGCTGTGACGTAACCAAAAAATGTGGTTAACTTCAGTTTTTCGCGGATCTTCATCGAAAGAGACAGTAGTTATGTTTTTACGCTTGTATATTTTGGTAGTTCGACTCTATGCCAGTTATGCGAATCAGAGAGTATTCGTACAGCAAATCGGTACCAGAAGCTGCGGTCTCAATGGATTCAAAACGGAAAAGGGCGTCAAGCTTCAAGCAAAACACGGAGATCAGCTTGAAGTTCTCTACGGGTCTTATCCGTATCGAATAGAATTTAATCCACCTCCGACGGAGAGATTGAGCAAAGAAAACGCTGGCAGAAAAAGACTTTGTTCTGATTCTGGCAACGAAGAGGAAGAGGAAACGGTTTGTCGCTTGTCAGGCAAAAAGGCGAGAACCAGTACTGAATTTGCACAAAATTTGGCAAGCAAAATCAGTAAAAACGGTGCAGGTTCCGATCAGGAGGAATTGGATGATTTTGTTGACGAAAACACAGCAAGAGCGATCATGAGCAAAGTCACAGATCACTGCGAAAAAGAAGAGAAAGATTTTGAATTGGGTGCGGAAACGGAACAGGTCGAATTGCCTGATAAAACTACTAAAGAATCGTGGGAGGAACTCGATACTCTGATGGTTTATACATCAGTCGGTGTGCAAAGTAAAAGCAAAATCGCAGCGTATGACATGGATAATACATTGATTAAGACAATGTCTGGATTAGCATTTCCGAAGGATCATAACGATTGGCAAATTTTGTATCCTGAAGTGCCTGGAAAATTAAAGAAATTGTATGCGGATGGATATAAAATAGTTATTTTTACAAATCAGGGAGGCATGTTTCTTGGTAAAATAAAGCCGAGTGATTTTAAACTGAAGATTGAGAGGGTGGTTAAGAAACTTGGTGTACCGGTACAGACTTTCATAGCTGTGGGAAAAGATTTGTATAGGAAACCTCGAACTGGAATGTGGGAGAAGCTGGTGAAAGATGTAGGTATTAGAAAACGAGTGCAAAGAAAGTTGGATGTTCCAATTGATGATATATTAAATTATAAATATCTATATTGACAATTCCAAGATATGCTAATTTTTTTCAAATTTTTTTGTAAAGTCAGAAGTCAAGACTTCTGACTTCATGTTATAATTTTCTTCTGAACATTTTTTATTCACAGTTATTTCTATATGCTGAAAATAAAATCTTAATACATTTTGTAAAAAAAAAAAATTCAAACTTATTTATTTAATTATATTCATTGATGTGATAATTTGTATTATTAAAATCATTATTAATATAATTATGAAATATTATTATGGTTAAAAACTAAAGATAGTGTTAGAAAAAATTGATATTGTCAAAACATAACAATTAAATAACATTTTCAATACATCCAGAAAAATTTCGTTCATCACAAAAAAAAGAAGCATTTTTTCTTCCTAATATTAAAATGTACTATTATCACCATTGTAAAATTAATTTGTGATTAATTAGATACCGAGCTATTTATTAATGATTATTGATGAATGATCTAATGCTGGGACATCCAATTTTTACCACCATAAATATCGAGGGGATATCAGAATTTTAGAATTGATATTTTTATCTCAGAAAAATGAAGGAGTGCCGGTAGACAAGTCAAAATCATTTTTCGTCGGAGATGCCGCTGGTCGAGCAAAGGATTGGGCCCCAAAAAAAAAGAAAGATCACTCGTCTGCCGATCGTTTACTGGGTTTGAATTTAAATCTGACCTTTCACACGCCTGAGGAGCACTTCTTAGGTCACAAACCGGCGCCATACGTTCTGCCCGAATTCAATCCGAGAAAGTTATCGAAAAATGCTCCGCTATGCGAACCGTCGGATGCCAAGTTGACTTCTACGAAACAAGAGGTATTATTTGTTGCCATTATGAGAAAAATTGTTATCCACATGAATTACGTTATGGGATAATAGCAGCGACCATATTCTACCATAAGGAATGGGCAATATTCGAATAAAGATGTATTACAAATTATTTTTGTTTCGAACAACTGTAACCGATTTCCAGAAGCGACAAAATCATTAATTTACCCTTAAAGAAAAATAATTCGCGATAATTAATCTTTAAAAATGATTATTTTTGCTCGTTTTAACGAAAGCTTGACAGGTCAAAAACAGAGACATTAATTCATAGATATCTCAATTGTTTGGCTGCTGGTATAACACAATCAAATTTGTGCGGTTGGCCTCTTAAACAATTAATTTTTTTTGCTAGGTGACAATAACATTTCGCTACTCTTATTTTTTATCAACTTTTTATACTCCGCAAATTTTCATAAAAGATCGAGTGGAATCAGTAAAAATTCACAAAGAATTCTTAGTGGTGGATATGATGTAGTCTTTAGCCATGAGTTTATTTTATTTTTTTCTAAAAATTGGCGATTTAATTTTTTATTTAAGATTTTTTTTTTCAATCATTCCAACTCCACACTCTTCAGCAATTTTAATTATATCTTAAAACGCTAAACGGATTCTAGATGGTTACATTTTCCTCACAACTGACTGATTATTTGAGAATACTTCACCTGTTGGTTCCTTTATTGAAATGCAAAAAAAAAAAATGTAGGCGACCAAAAACAGTCAGATGCTTTTTCCATGATAAATTTCCATGAAAAGCACAAACTTCCATGCATTAAGGGATCAACAGAATGTTTTTTTAAATATGTATCGATAAATAGCACTTATTTTTAAAGAATCTCTTCCTTCCCTCCAAAATATTTTTTTTTCATCGCTATTCAAACTGCCAAATATTATAGATACAATTTCATTCGAATATTCTCCGTCCCTGGCTAAACCCAGAAAAATGTATGGTCAATTTTACTATACACATGTTTTCCTGAGAGAACAATAATTTTTTTATGGTTGCTGAAACAATAAATAATGTATCCAGCAACTAAATTACGGCACGATTCATTATTTTTATAATACAACTCACAAGTCGCTAGTTATCACATTTGTTTTTCTTATGGTATCATTGTCGCGATCGTTGCATTAAGGTAAACGCTCCAACCACTGACACAAATATTGACTAAATGTAAGAAATTATGAATATGAAATAAATAAATAACTAGTGCTACCATTTTTGCCATTCTTTACGTCTGCATAGGCCAATAATAAAATTAGTCATTAATTTTTTTGTTGACGTTTTTTAAAGATATTGTGCACTGCAGACGCCGCTCAGAGGATCGGCGCACATCTTTTAGCCAGTTCGTTAAGAATTGGCCTAACGTTGTTAAGCTTATGACGCTGTTATTTTCACGATTTCCACAATAATTCGTCGCTTGTGGTATTCGCGAATAAATAGACTTTATAAATCTTCCATTAAAATTTGCGAAAAACCACTGCTAAGTCGTCAATTTCCATGGTTGGCTATTGGGGCGCATCCGCAGTATGCTGTACCGATATCCAACCGCGGCCTATTTCCGGCCAACACAAACTCAGCGAACATAACCTCTATGGCAAGTTGATGCCGGTTGCACGTCACGGTGAACCTTTTTATTAGTTATTATTTATCATAAATTATCCCAAACGTTGCGTGTAATTTAAGAAATAAAATGAAGTTTCAACGAATCGCACAGCCTCGTATCGGCGGGTGGTTGCGTATAGGGGCATGCTTGGTCAGGTATTTAGACATTACCTGAAATCGGTGGTCGGGTACTAGTCCATCGACTTTCTCAATTGTTTCCTAACTTTAACAAAAAACTATACCCCTGACATGAACTAATGGATGCTTTTCGAAAAGTAGAAAAGCTAAGCTTTGCATTAGTTATGGTTACAATTATAGAAAGGTCATTTTAGTATAAGAAATATAACTTTACAGTTTCCTGTTCTCTAAGATGGCCGGCTATTGGGGCGTTTACCTTAGATTAAAAAATTCCATCTCAGCTACGAATAGCGATTATGATCGTTACAATTTTTTAAATATTTAATAGGTGATTATCATGGTCGGTGGACCCGGAAGTGGAAAATCCCATGTAGCGAAAACATACCTAAAAGACTATCATCACGTAAATCGTGACAAATTAGGTAGTTGGCAAAAATGTGTTTCCGCATTGGAGAATGCATTATTAGACGGAAAAAGCGTAGTCATCGATAATACAAATCCCGATGTAGCGTCGAGAAAGAGATATATCGAAGTTGCAAAGGCCCAAGGAATACCAGTGCGATGTTTCGTTATGAAAACAGAAAAGGAACACGCGCGACACAATAACAAGGTAGAATTTCAGGACCGCGCAAGATTTTAGAGTATTTATCGCACTAAAAAGTTCAAGTGATTAAAATACTCTTTACCATTTTTGCTTGCAGTTTAGAGAACTCACTGATCCGAATCACCTGGTTGTCACCGACGTCATTATAAATTCATACGCGTGAGTAAATTTATAATACACTCAATTGATTACTACGGATAAAAGTATGTGAAAGTATATTTTTTTATGCACGAAATTAATCAATTACTTTCAAATATTGGATTTTTTCAAGCCATTATGAAAATACACGTTATGGTTAAATTAATACATAATTTGCGACAGATATAAAAAAAATGTAATTAATTCCATTTTCTATTGGTTGTAAATTCTAATAATCAATTTTTTCGTTTAATAATTACGTAGCAATACTGAGTAAATGAATAAATAAAAATAACAATAATACAACATAATAAAGTATGTTAAATTTAAAAAAAAAGAAAATTCAGGCTGAAGAACCGAGTCAATTGGCAAAGTATAGTGTAAGGCAATAGAAATTACAATTATAATTATAATTTGCAATATACAGACAAAAATCATTATGTATATTAAATATATTCTACTAAATATACTTTCACGTATACTTTTTATTCGTGGGGCATAAGCCAAACTGATTCATAATCACTTAAGGAATCTGGGAATCAGTCGGGGGCACGGTGGCAGTCTTAACAAATTACTCCTTAGCGCACATATTCGGAAAGGCTTCAACCTCATCCTTAAATAATTCTAATGGTAAAGTTTGACCGTTGAAAGTGCTTTTGTTGCTAGCTACACCAATTCTACGTTGCTCTGGCGTTGTACGAGATTCGTCAAGTTACTGTTCCTCATGTGCCTCCGTCTATTCGCCGGAACTCTCTTCAACAATGTACAACCTTACAGAAAGAACTACGTGGCTCCAAAGCGAGACGAGGGATTTTCTGAAGTCGTGCAAATCAATTTCGTTCCACGCTTCAACAACGACGAGCATCGAAAACTTTACGAGATGTATCTTCTAGAAAAGTAGGCTAAGCACATCGATAGCTGTACGTTTGTCATTGTCTAAAAATTAATTAGGTGCGAGAAATAATTAATTTATTAAATTTCCAGATAAATAACGTACAATAATAATTGTTTCATTTATTTATCAATTATTTGCTAAGTGGTTTTTAATAAAAGAATTAAGAAATAAGCATAAAACAGTGCAGCATTGTAATCAACCCCATTACTTTCGAACTCAATCTATTTGTTCATTAACTTCATGAATCATTTGCAAATTATTCAGTTTTTTTCATTTTTATTAAATAATTAGGTCTTTACTGTAAAATCAATGCAAAACAACGACGAAATGTTAAGTAATAGAGAAAGTAAAAGGCCATCAGTTTTTCAATATTAGATATTATCTCTCTTTTCTTTTCTATATTTTTTACTGCACCATTTCGAAAAATATAATTTACTTCTGTTTAATAAAATGTTTATAAATTTTCTTACCAAAATGTGACATTATAGAAATAAATTGAATGCCTTTATTTATGGTATAAGTAAATAGATGGAATCATTTTGAAAGTAATGGGATGGTTACAACTCTGGATGACGCTTAATAATACTTGGGTTCTCAATACTGACACACATGCAGCTATGCGATGCGTTTAGCTTTTATTCAAGGAATGGTCGGTGGCACAAAATTCCAGGACGACTTACGAACATTTCAAGATGACACATACAAATGGATGCGTAAATGAAGACGAATAGAACCTTGCACAGTATTGACTCGTGATTCTTATTCTAGTTCAATAAACATAGTTTTCTAAGTTTGCAAAAATGCTGAAAAAAGTCTAATACATTTTTTAAACCTTATCTCATTCCCGTTATTCCTGTTGTGATATCACTCGATTAAGGTTTTACTGACTAACAGTACAATAATTAATTATTATTTCATTTTCATTCTTTCCAATATTCGGTCTCAATTTCTGTTAATTTAAATCCGTTCCGCAATCCCGTGATTCCCGTGCTTCACACGTTGCACTTTTGTATTAACCCCACTTAAATTCCGATTCACTTTTTCGTCATTTTTTCAATCGGTTCACTCTTAAGTCTTCAATCAACCTACATTCAACAAACATGAAATAAATACATTATTAACGCTGAAAAAGCGTGTTGCGCCCCGAATTTTAAAAGGAATTTTATTTGGAAATCGCTCGAAAATAATTCCACTGGTAATTATTTTCGGACGGAGTTATTGGAGCAGTTGGGCAATCGAACGATTTCGGAAGAGTTCGCGCTTCGGCTCAACGCGGAGTCGATATCGTTCGATGAAGCAATCGTACGCGCAAGCAATAAATGCATACGCACCAATTTTAGGCAAATTGATGGAAGTAACTTCAGTCTTAATTGATTATTCGAATCGAACGGTTGCGCTCGAGTTAGACTCAAGAACTTATAAACATCACATACTTTGTATCAGAATAATTCGCGCAACGAATTATCTTGTTTAAATTTCTTTTGAATAAATATCATTATATTTGGGAAACTCGTGGATTTCAATCCTTAAATCGGGAAGATCCCTCTATGGAAACAATCCCGCCCTTATCACGACGAATTGACCACTCGTCAGTTCTTCGGGCACAACAAGCGTAACTTTTAAATATAAACCTATTTTATAGTATTTAATAATTATTGTAAACGGCGATAAATAAGAAGTTCCTTCCTGTTAAATCAGTTAATTAAAAGTGTTAAATTCGGTTCTGCCAATAGAGAATATACGTGTGTGTCGATACGAAATTTGAATTTCAACTCTTAATCGAACCAGAACTCCCAACAATATATCCGTTTCCAATGAATCCCGGAAAAAATACCCCCGGATAAAATACCCCTTGGTAAAAATACCCCCGGATAAAATACCGGGGGTATTTTAAAGAACCTAAAGAACCTAAAGAAACAAACGCCAACCTAACTAACGCCCTAAAGAACCTAAAGAACAAATATAAAGAAAAAACCAAACTAATTAAATCCCTAAAGAAAGGAATGCCAACTTAACTATCGCCCTAAAGAACCTAAAGAACAAATATAAGGAAAATACCAAACTAATTAACTCCCCAAAGAAACGAATGCCAATCTAACTAACGCCTTGAAGAACCTAAAGAAGTCAGTATAAGTGGATGATTCACGTGATAATTTGTCATTGTGACTATTTCTTATTGTGATATTTTGTCGTTTTTACCAAGGGGTATTTTATCCGGGGGTATTTTTACCAAGGGGTATTTTATCCGGGGGTATTTTTTCTAGGGGGTATTTTATCGGGGGTATTTTTTCTTGGGGGTATTTTATCGGGGGTATTTTTTCCAGGGGTATTTTTTTCGACTACCGTTTCCAATGTCTCGTTAGCTCGGGAGGTAACAAATAAATATATCGTTACGAATATGAAGATTAGGAATTACAGATACACTCGGTATGACATTGGACAAACAAACGACAGGTTAGACTACGAAGTCACTCTTGACGTGACTTTACAAGCGAACATACGTGTGACATTTTACATTCGTAAACATTATCCAGAATTATAATCAATAATATCCGGGCCAAATCCAAAAAATAACAATATTTTACGGATGAAAGATTCGCAGCGCATTGTTAAGCATATTCGCTCTTCCCCTCGCAAGATGACCCACTTGACTGAGTTATCTCGTATCTTAACGTGAATAAAAGCTTTCATTGCACACGCGACTGTACTCACAAGGAATCTCGAAGTTAGATGGGCATAATGTATGACTTAGTCGTGGAGTGGAGTCTGGATAGGAGAAATGCGTGGACTTTAGACAAATAATGCAAAGCAAACGCGCTGCTTTTCGTGCTGAGATATAGTCCGGCATTTGTCCATATTAAGGTCCTCAGGAGCGCGAACTCGTGAGCTTTTATGCATTATCGGTGTGTGTGTGCGTGTGATCAACGGCAGCAAGGGTATAAGCACATGACGGCTATATGTGCGTCGCAGGGGATGATACGGATACACATATAACTGTAAAAGCAGAGTGGCATCGTTGGACACCCGGCCGTTATTATTAGTCAGCTCGAGCCGCATTCCACGCGGTAACTATGTGTGCCTCTTGAGCACAGGAGTCGCGAGGCGCCCGTAATATCGCACTTTGTCACACTTTCCCCTTATGCCACTGATTCTACAAAGATCCACCATATCACGTACTGCAAAAGGGTGATTCTACCCTTCCTATCGTCGTCCGCTGTCGTGAGGTCATAAAATGAATATGTATTCTTGAAATTTTTCATTTTTTATATTTCTGTTTCAGTCTGTCGTTCTTATCGTTACGGATGTCTTGATAATTGATTATTGTATATGAGGTATACAAATATACGGATTTTTGGAGAATTTATTTAAGAGAAATTATTTATTTAAGAATAAATTAGACACTCAATATATAAAAACATAAAAAAGAATATACAACCAAATAAAGAAGAAAAGAAAACAATGGAGAAAATCTATTCAAAGCAATAGAATTAGTAACAAGGCATAGAAATTAGTCTGCTTCCCGGGTTCTCTGGCTCAACAAGTGAAAAATGTAGTGCGTCAAATAATCGTGAAAATAACATCGCAAGATAATCTCAAAGCGAGTGATACACATAGACCCGAGAGTCTGGTGATCACTATTCACTTCACTCTAAAATTGAGCAAAACAATTACACTACCACACCATACAAACAAATAACGACATGAACAAACACTACAATTGAAGAATAAAACTATTTATTGAAGAGGGCCCAGACCAGGTTCGAAACGTAATAAGGAATATTAAGGGATCGTCAGTGTGAAATTTTTAAAAAATCAAATTTTTGTTGTTGCATTATCCGATAGTATACACGGTTATAAACATTCTCCCTAATTTTTAAATCGAAATTCGAATTATTTCGGCCTGTCTTAGAGAAAGGGATTAGAGCGTGACATCTAGTGCGTCCGTCTCCCCGTTCAACTGTTATTCCTTTTGATGATTTCGTGGTAACCACGGAATCATCACATTCTACGGCCACAGCATCACTACCATCAAGTTATTCCTTTTGTCCTATTTCTATCTGCACATGTAACTTTTAACCTGCGGGGATTTAGTTCTACAACCTCGCTGAATAAACGGGCCAAGTATGAAGCAATATTTTATTATAAAGGAATATTTTATGGACGTGGTATCGCCGATTGATCGTAAGTAGACGGTTTATCTGAAAATTTCTCACTCCAAACTAAACACGTTTTTTTCGGAATGGTGTTTTTCAAAACGTTGGCCACTCTCAAAGACACAGAATATTCTTCACGTCATTTTTTATGGCGCTATGGAAGCTTTTTTTTTTTAAATCTTCCTATTTTTTTTACGAAAAACTGTCGAAGAAATAGGCTAAATTCGACACTTCTTGTTAAAAATTTCATAAAAAAGCCTCCATAGCACTATAGTGGCTTTCCTACAGATTAATAATTTTCTTGAAATTTTTGTATCAGATCAAATTTGTATCCGCAATCCTGACCACCATATGGGACCTTTTTTCACCGGAATTTTCGATGTATAAAAACAGTGTTAAACAATAAATAAATCAATTTTTTAAAAATGATTTTGTATTCTCCATCAGTGCTTTAATTCGTAAAAAAAAATCAGACCGATTGGCTTATCCTAACTAGCAAAAAAAAAAAAAAAATCGCGAAGATATGCTATTTTCCGGGGGGTCACACTGTGACGATCCCTTAATTCTTTAACCTGGCCGCCAATAGCCGACTAACCATCATCTTAATACATACAATTCGGCCACAGCACCAATAACACCAAATAGAAATAAAAATTTGATGACAGAAATAAAAGAGATTCGCGTATCGCAGACGTCAACGAGGTACTAGAACTCCATGACTTATCACATTATCTTGACATTTTATATTATTGTAAATGCTATAAAAACACTAATTAAAAACATATATTTTTATAGGCCCGTCATTCAATTAATTTTTGGACATTTGATTGTTGATCGTAATTTGAAAATATAATCAATATTTTTTTAAATGAATGTTGGGTACGAAAAGTTTGCACCTATCGAAAAAAGTGGTTAATTTTTTTTTCATTTTTAACGTTACGATTGAATGAAGTTTCAGAAATTCTCTGAGCGTAAACGGCAACCATTTACGGCTCTCCTGGATTGTTGCAAAATCCACTGACTTTGTGTAGCTTCTTCTGTCTCCGTTCCTCTTGTTTAGGATAACATTATATGGAGGAACGCTCGAGTTTGCAAACTAATAAGCCGAGTGCTCGCACCGGAAGTGGCCAGAGGGTACTAGAGTGTAGTTTCGCTTAGCTTCAACCCGCGACGCTGCTAGTACGTGTGAACGCGAAGTCGATTACGACGTCGATCGTATAAGCTGAACAGCACGCTTCCAAATTGGCGAACTTTCATAAGAAACGTGATACAGGCTTCTCTCTCTCTCTCTCTCTGTCTTTCTTACTTTTCATATATACAAGAGATCAGCACGAACATCTAGTAGTTAGCCCCTATGAAATGAAGACAATACTTCGTGTTATTGTAAAACATAGTTAGTTTAGTTTGTTTAATTAATGAAGTACTTAATCCTTCGTTCATCTCGAAGATCTAATTTGGCATATCGATTTTGAGACGACTGCTATCTTTAAGCTGCATGTTCCATTCGAACGAAAAACTTACGGGACATATTTTTAATATAGCTGAATACGTTTTCGAGTAGACCTTGAGGAAAAAAATTAAAAAATTGCGTTTGTTTTCTTTCAACTTTAGGGTCCACTGCATTTCCTTGACAATTTTATTGAATATCGGTCGAGATGGTATAAAACTGTGGTAAATTTTTAAGCTAGAGTTCTACTTTTATTCGCTGTCAAATAAATGGTCAAATTTTTTTCGCAAATAACATTTTCAACATTTTATTGACAGCGAATAAACAAAAGGTAAGCTGAAAATTTGAAGCCGATTTTGTAACATATTGAAAAATGCTCAGTAAATTTTCAAGAAAAAAAAGTAGATCCTAAGAGTAGAAATTTTTTTTTTATTTTCTGTTTTATTGCCGCAGATTTGGTTTGGTAAATGTGGTTACTATTGTAATTGAATAATCGGAAAAACATTTTCTTCCGGTTAAAAAACACTAGTGACATTTTATTTTTACCCTATTTACACCTCAGATATAGGCGGTTTACGGTTCGAAAATTGTTATTGTATCGAATTTTTAATCGGAACTCAAGAGAAATCCATAAGTAAAGGGGTCCTATAACTATGGGAGACTCTTAGGAGTTCCTAGGATGATCCTAAGAAACGCGATTCTACACGGGCGTTGGATTTGAGGACCCACGGCCAAAATCTGTCTCACTACCCATAAATTATAACATTTTTTGGTTTTTTGTTCTAGGTCTTGAGAAACGAGAAAACCGTCCTCCCGTGAAGGTGTTTTAAAAAAAGACAATTTTTCAAGATCCCATGTGGGAATTCTGGTATACAGTCAGAGTTACCAACACGGTCTAGCACTAAAACGGACGCGGCTGCCAAGCGTTGCCGATCACTACTGTCGAGGTACTAATTGAATACTGGCCTTATTATGCACCAGTTTAGACAGCCACTACGTTCAAGATAAAATAAATAGTACTCAAGAACAGGCCGAAGCTCTACTTATTGCCGGCAAGCTAACATCGTCAGTATCAGCCTAACATATGGCAGAGTACTGGGGTCATACTGCCCCGACATTGACAGTACCGTGCCGATACTGGCGGAAAAGCGTTGGACCGGTGTGATCATTTCCGCCTTGTCCCAGCATTAAGACAGAAATGGTATGTAGTACCGGTCTTGTACCCCGGGTACAACGATTATGCATGATTGTTACGTGTGTTTAGAATTACGCAATAATCACACTCATGCCGAGCGACATTCGTGCAGACGAGTCGCTCGTTGCACCAGGCGCACAGGCAGGCATCATTGGGCAACCAGTGCGTTCGGACTTTGCGACTATGCTATGCGCCGTGTCAGCGTTTTCAGCAACGAAGCTTCTCCAAGATTCCACCAATACAGTAATTGGAGCATTCGATTCTTCATATTGATGTTTATGGATAAAGATGTTTTTAATAATATAATTGAGACACTGTTCTCTGCTTATATATGAGGCATTCCATATGAACTCAGCCACCCGAAAAAAAAAGTTCTCCGAAATTTCGGAATAACATATATGTTATTCCGATTGCAATGACAGTTCGATACATTGATATTTTTTACACCGTAGATAAAAAATATAATTTTTTAAAATTCGTATTATTGGGTCACGACCTCTCGGTCCCCTCATCCGTATACCTTCATCAGGTTTTTATGTTCACCTCTTCTATCCGTTATATTTATTCCCACTTAAGACTGTTATTTGCAGCCACCTTTCCGAACTACCGACTGCATCGCATTCGCACGAGGGCACGGGAAAAACGGGGAAAAATCCGTGCCAATACAGCCGGTCTCCTGTCCGCTTAACGGTGCCTGTGCTACGTAATGTTTCGCCCACAATGTAAATATGGACTACATGGAATACATGTCCCACAGTACGTAAAAATTTTTTTTTTTAATTTAAAAAAATTAAACAATTTATCTCGCAAAGACGCTTCCATGTCCCATCATGGCTCTGTGGCTATTTTGTTGATAATGGTTTATCGAATATACAACAAAAAAATCAGTTCAATAACCCATGGCCCTCGATAAGAAATCATTCATAAAGAAATTAAAAATACAAAAAAAGACTGTGTCGTCATATTAAAATTATGAAAAAAATTTGTTCGAAAAATACATTAAAAGACGAAAATTTTCGTTTTTTAAACTTTAAAATCCGATGCGGGCTTGCAGAGATATCGTCGATCAAAAAAAAATTAATAATATTCATATCTCGAAAACGAAGTGACTTACGCCTTTAAGATTTGGCCATTTTCTTTTGATAATATAATACTTCAACGTCACTGACTCACAGAAATTTCGGAGAACTTTTTTTTCGGGTGGCTGAGTTCATATGGAATGCCTCATATAAGGAGCAGAGAACAGTCAATCGACAGTTTGATAAAACTCCTGATGCTGTGTGGTTGGTTCTGAGTAATTGGGTTCCGAGTAACCGAGTTTATTGAGTTTCGTTAATTATAACAAGAAAACGCGATTAAGGATATTATTGTGAATTGTTTGAGCATTGTGAAACTTTATACGATTTATTTATTTATTTATTAGCAATAAATTATTTCTTCATTAAATTCTTTGGTTAAACTTCATTTGGGTTCCAACCCTTCATTGGTTAATATCCCTTTATTCTTCAACGTATTACTTCATCGCCACAACTCGGAGTAGCTAGCTGGGTTCGGCGTCATAACACCGGCATCTTGGCAACAATACTGCACCAGCACAGTGCCTGCTTGAGATTCCGACATGGGATAGGCTCTGTCGCCGCCATTTGTATCAAAATGATAACATTTTTTTGTCGTACTTCAATGTGTGTTGAACAAACCCTCTGAAAAGAAATCCTACTCCTTTTTTCATACCCAGAAAATAAATCGTCAAAGTTAGGCCTTTTTTGTGCCGCTAGAGTGCTCTTAAATAAAATTAAATTGATCTAGGTTGAGACAATAAAGGTGCAGATTTTCAAGTGTCCAATGATATTTTAAACAATTTTGTCTTTTTCAAACCGAAAGTGAAATTCTTCTATTGAATATACGATGATAAGTTTTTTTTTTCACTTATTTTCATAACTCAATAAACTTATAAAATGAACTAAAAAAGAATTGTTCCAATTCAAAAGTTTGCTGCATTTCATCTTCATCAGAACTATTGCATCCATAGCTTGTGTATCCCTTGAACAGCATTTTAACTGCAATTTTGAGAACATGGAGGGGATGCTCAAGCCAGGGTGTAAATTTGCATTGAACGAAATGAGGCGCTATGGGGGCATTCCAGTCCGAAGTTAATAGCTTTCCAACGATTAACTGTATCCTCTACCATCCCCATCGTACCCTACGCTTTCCTCTACATAGAAGGTAGCTCTTTCCCTCCCACGTACTAGTTCCTCTTGAACAACTACATATCCTGCACCAGGAGCAGGAGCTTCTCTGTTCTTTCGACCACGTTGCTTCGTGGCATGTGTTTGCTCGCCCTAACCGTCTATATACGAGCCAACACAGTTGAGTCCATACCTCTTTACACATACCAGGTTGCAGAGTCTCCGTATCTCCCCGCTAATAATGTATGTCCCAGGGAAAGGTCGGAAAATAATTGACATCGCTAGCAATTTCGGTCGAGGGATTTTAAGGCTTTCTCTCAACGTGCAAATTCATTGTAACAAAATAAAATATTTTAAAAAGTCAATTGGAGAGCAATAGAAATAGGAATAGATAGAAAATTATAAGAAGAAATTTGCGTTTAAAATTGAATCGTGCTGTAGATTATAGACTATGTAATGCGGCGATGAGTATTTTCCCGGGTATCCGGGAAAGTCCGGAATTTGGGGTTTGCGTGGCGACCCAACGTACAGCCAATAGTTTCTAGGCGGCCAAAGGCGCAACCGGGGGGTTATAGAGCATAATTTAGTGGACAGTTTGATATACAAACAATCTTTAATGAAATTCTTGGTGTTCATTAATAACGCATTACAGCCTCGCGTAGCGGTGGCGGAGGCGCCTTCGGCCTCTCGTAACTGGCACTTGTACGGTCGGCCATCCCTTTAGTTTCCACTGCCGCGCCTAGAGCTTGTGTCGGTACCGGCAACCCTCACAGTCACTTTATTTGCCTCTCGATTTCGACTCCCGCATTACGAGGAAGAACCGAAAGCGCCATTCGTATGCTCGAAACTATCGTTGACTATTTTGTAGCCAATTTTTACATTCATTTTCAATAACTAAATACTATTAAATTTAATCAA
This sequence comes from Ephialtes manifestator, assembly GCA_963970395.1. Taxonomy (NCBI): domain Eukaryota; kingdom Metazoa; phylum Arthropoda; class Insecta; order Hymenoptera; family Ichneumonidae; genus Ephialtes; species Ephialtes manifestator. The sequence continues at coordinate 2,254,260 of OZ019973.1, forward strand.
CGGTGAAGCTTTTTTTCCACTGTAAATAATATTTTTGCTTCCTCAGAGTGAAAATTCTGTTTTCATAATAAATTTTTTTTTTGAGAATTTCGTGTCACACGAGTTTTAAGATATTCAGAATTATGCAAAACGTCCAGAAAAAAATGTCCATGTGTATACAACTTCGACAATTCAACCGCTGATAACTCAAGAATGGTTTTAGCTATCGAGCTGAAATTTGCTACGCAAATCAAGCAACAGCATGTCTTTGATCGTTGCAATTTTTGACAAACTGTATATACAAATTTTGATGTTACGCCTTTTTGTATTATTTAAAAAAAGAGCGTGGTCGCTCCAACTATTATAAAATTTAGTCTATTTTGCTAAATAGTTTTTTGACTTCCTCTGTGAGGAAGCCAAAATGAATTAACATACTTGCTAATAAAGGTAGTTTTGTATAATGCGAGGAATAGTGAGGAAGCAATATACTAGGTTCTACTTTGCATCCTTGTTTTTAAAATGTTGGACACTATTTAATATGAAAATTTCACAGATTCTGAAAAAATGATTTAGAAAAATATTTCATTCAAATCCGTTTTTTTTATTAGACAAAAATGTAAAACGCATTCCTAAAGAAATTCTATTATTTGCTAACTTTTTTCATAGAATTTCTCTTTTTCAGTATTGCAATATTGTCCGTTCATTAAATCAAATGATGTTCATAATCAATCGTTAAGTAATTAGAAAAGAAAAAAATCTTTCACGATCAAGCGCGAGAAAAAAAAATCTTTTAAGTGGTTAATTAATTTGGCAACACTAGCCTAACAAAAAAATGTAATAATATTAAATGACGATACAGGAGAGGTACAGGGGTGCAGTTCTATTCGAAATATGCAAAGGTTCTACTTTTCAGCTTGTTCAAAAAATTTTAATTGAAATACATGCTTTAAAAAATAACTATTCCTCCAACAAAAAAAAAAACATTAGTGGTTCAGCTATGTTGACAGTTAAGGGACCGTTCATAAATGACGTCACCACACAAGGGGGGGGGGGGTCTCGAAAAAAGTGACGTTTTGTGACGATAGAGGAGGGGGGCGGGAGTCGCAATTGTGACGTCACGCATTTCCATTTTTTTTAAATCATGGTAACCGTTTTTTTCCGGAAAAAATACCCTGACTTTTCCCTGACTAATTTATCAATTTTCCCTGACCGAAATTTTAAGGACATCTACTAAAAAATGTATAACACGAATAAAAAAAAATGTATTAGAAACAGATACGTGTTTTTGATAAGTTATTTATTTCTCGATCAACAACGAATAGTACTTTTGAAGCTATATTTTCTCTTTTAAAACATAAACGTTCTTTGGAATTATAATGCTTCAAATCCGATTAAATACTGATGTGAAGTGTAATAGTTATTTTAGTAATATATAAAGCTTTTTAAACTTTTTTGTTGAGTGCTTCGATTTGTTCGAATAGATTTATGTTGTAATGTTTATATCAATTTTTATTTGTTTTTTTTTTCTTTTCAAATATTTTTCGGTTGTTTTTTTTCCAAGTCTTTCTTTTATGGATTTTTATTCAGTTACTGAAATTTTGGCAACAATCTACTTTTCCCTGACTAATTTCGATATTTCCTGACTTTCCCTGATTTCCTGATCGATTTTTTATTTCCCTGACTTTTCCCGGTTTCCCTGAGCGCGGCCACCATGTAAAACCTCACGCAAAATTTCGCAATTTCTTGGGGAAATTTTTTTATTTCCATTTCACTATAACGAAATGATCTCTTTCGATTATTTCATTTGTAATCTTCGTTTTTACTAGTCTTGAAGCATTTTTAATCAACGAACAGAGTATTTACGTTTTTGTTAACTGGTGTATGAAAAGTTACATTATTATTCCTACTTATTATCGTTCGACTATGTATGATATATATAAAACGTTTTTTGATAATACAAAAATTGAAATTATTTTTACTTTATGGAGAGGGGGTCAGGCGAGATCGCGTGATGTCACGTTTGGGGGGAGGGCTTTGCAATTGTGACGATACGTGACCAGGGGGAGGGGGGGTCCAAAAACATCAAATCGGTGGTGACGTCATTTACGGACGGCCCCTAACGGGTTAATTGCAATATTGTCAGTTCATAAAAATTAAATGAGGTTTATCATCAATTGTTAAGTAATTACAAAAAAAAAAAAAAAATCATTCACGATCAACCAGGAGAGAAAGAAAATCTTTTAAGTGATAAATTAATTTGACAATACTAGTCTTACAAAAAAAAGTAATATTATTAGATGACGATATAGGAGCGATACAGGGGTGCGGTTCTATTCGAAATATGCAAAGGTACTACTATTCAGGTTTTTGAAAAATTTTTAATTGAAATATATGCTTTAAAAAATAGCTATGCCTCAAAAAAAAAAAAAAACATTAGTAGTTCAACTATGTTAACAGCTAACGGGTCAATTGCAATATTGCCCGTTTATAAAATCAAATGAAGTTCATCATCAATTATTAAGAAATTACAAAAAAAAAAAAAAATCTTTCATGATCAAGCACGAGAGAAAAAAAATCTTTTAAGTGATTAATTAATTTGGCAACACTAGCCTAACAAAAAAAATGTAATATTATTAGATGACGATACAGGGGTGCGGTGAGCAGGGATCGTTTATAGTTTCATACAGTGTTATAGTATACGGTAGACTTTAACGCGTGACTAATTGGCGTGCCCTCAGAAATATAGGTGTAACGTTATATGACTAGTAGATATAGGTAATGGTTAGTGTGTATATTAACCCAAAATTTCGTGTTGGTATCTGCCGCTATAATTAGGCGTACATAATTAATTAAATGATTCAAAAGCACGTGCGCGAGAGTGAAGAGCCTTCGCGATCTATGTGAACCATCGGTGATAAACGAGGTGGTGCATGTGACGAATCGCACTGGTTGTAATTTCATATACATATCACACTATGAGAATCACGTCATACTGGGTATTTCGACCGCAGCAATAATATAGTACCACTATTGTGGTATATGAGCTGCGTTGATATAATATATGTTGAAATTCTAATACAATACAGCGTATGCGATATCACGTGGTGATAACATATTCTCCCAAATATCATCATGGACACGCCCCACTTTTTAGTGGTTTGACGTGGACTTCTGGATTTTAGAGGAGGTCGACTACTACTACGTCGCTCGCATCCTTCTGTTACGCTCGTAAAACCATACCGAGCGACTCATGGGCGTATTTGAAAGACGCAGGAATGTGGGAAATCGAGGCTCTAAATTTTCCAGGAAAACGAGACGAGAGTTTGAAGCTTTTCCATCAGCCACAGGCAGTACAATGGAACTCAGGCTATATCCATGATCCATTTATGTCAAGGAGGTACAGAATCCTTGTTTTCAGACAAAAGCAAGCTTTGATTAAGATATAGACGAATTGTGATTCTATTATTAATATTTATTGCCACTATTTTATCATAAATTGAGTAGCAATTTTCTAAAGAGGCACAAGAACAAAAAAAAAAAATTTCGCAAATTTTAAAAATTGCCGACTAAAAAACATGAGTGTAATTAATAAATAAATTGGGTACCCAAAAAATAGTGAAACAATAATCATTTGCATATATTGTCTTACAATTTTTGTTCACCCAATTTGTTTATTAATTACACTCATGTTTTTTAGTCGCGTTTTTCATAAATTTGATTGATTCACAATTTTTTGTTTACACAATTTATTAATTACACACATTTTTTCAGCGGGGAATTTTTAAAATTTGTATGAAATTATTTTTCTTGTTTCAAATTAATTCGTCAAGGGTGTTATAATCTCCCGACTATAATAATGATTATTATTTCACAATTTTTTGTTTGTTAATTACACTATTTTTTTCAGTCGCAAGATTTAAAATTTTTTATAAACACTGTTTTTATTTCATCGTTTTTAAATCAATTCTAATACTTCACTATATTACATTAAACATTGTAAAAATTAAAAACCAATATTAAAAAAAATAATCAGCATAAATTGAAATTGTTTAATGACCAAGAAAAAGTATAAAGCAACAAAATTATTTTTCCATTTTTTTTTCCATTGCAAATATATCCAAATATGTATGTTTTATAAATTCCTTGTGAACTTTATTAAAAAATACACTCTTAATATTAAAATAAATTAAAAAATGTTTTTCCAGTGTGACAATCACTTGCGATTACACGCCCATTTCCTTTTATCCCAACGCACGCACATGATGCAGCATGATTCGTCGTTTTTTTTTGCTGATAAAAAAGAAATTAATATACTCACTTTCCGGTCGTAGACGTTTGATTAATTCATTGTCTTTACAGCCGCTCCAAATTGACTTCCATAATCGACTATAATCATGATTGAAATAATAAAGTAGTGGCACGCAAAGTATCCCATTGAGTCTCCTACAGTAGATGATATTTCATATATAGAGCTCATATAGCATTAGGTAAGTATTAAACACATATTAATATACATACAGACACGTATAGGTCGTTGACGCGTGGATGGCCATTATGACGTATGCATGGTACGAATGTCGTTGAATGGGATCCCCCGTTGCGTTGTGAACTCGCGTTCCTGCCTACACTGTAAAGATTGGTGAGTATGGTAAGGGGAAAGGACGCGATGAGAACGAGGACGTTGGATGAAGCGCCAGGAAATACGGGAACGATGATGGTGCGGAGGTGCGGCACTTGGTAATACCGTGGACAGCCGGGCGTGCACGGAGCGATATAGAATTTTAATATAGTGGTTTACGAGCGCGATTGTCCGCAATTTTACGGGCTCTATAGGACGGCCATTTGAATTCTTAGATCTGCATACTTCGCGGAATTGCGTGACTCCCGCGCGCGCGGTGGTGGACCAGGAGGGATGGAAGGGAAGAGTGAAAGCTACGAGAGAAAGATAGAAAGGAAACTGGGATAGCACTATTGCTGCTACTGGGTAGCGGTAGCAGCAGCGGCAGCATGGAGCATCGTGCTAACCAACCCTATTACCATGGAGCTACCGGGCGAACGTTCAAATATCTCGGCTGCCTTTCTATATGTTATGGGTTAATAAAATAATAACGATATACGGCCTTGGAGACCGCATTTGCGTATATAAGTATAGTGAAGTACTACCGTGATGTATAGGCAATATGTTTTATGGCCCTGTGCCTTGGATAAATGCTTCGTCCTTTTCGTCATATTTATTCGACGACGGAAGGGAAAATAGGCGAATATAATAAAACGACTAATTTGCACATTTATTTTTGTATGATGGTATTTAATACTTCAGAAATTAATCAGGGCCTGATTAGTGCCTGATTGGCAGCATGAAGCATCGTGCTAACCAATCCTATTACCATGGAGCTCCTGGGCGAACGTTCAAATATCTCGGCTGCCTTTCTATATGTTATGGGTTAATAAAATAATAACGATATACGGCCTTGGAGACCGCATTTGCGTATATAAGTATAGTGAAGTACCGTGATGTATAGGCAATATGTTTTATCGACCTGTGCCTTGGATAAATGCTTCGTCCTTTTCGTTATATTTATTCGACGGAAGGGAAAATAGGCGAATATAATAAAACGACTAATTTGCACATTTATTTTTGTATGATGCTATTTCATACTTCAGGAACTAATCAGGGCCTGATTAGTGCCTGATTGGCAGCATGAAACATCGTGCTAACCAATCCATTTACCATGGAGCTACTGGGCGAATTTTCAAATATCTCGGCTGCCTTTCTATATGTTATGGGTTAATAAAATAATAACGATATACGGCCTTGAAGATCGCATTTGCGTATATAAGTATGGTGAAGTGCTACCGTGATGTATAGGCAATATGTTTTATGGCCCTGTGCCTTGGATAAATGCTTCGTCCTTTTCGTCATATTTATTCGACGACGGAAGGGAAAATAGGCGAATATAATAAAACGACTAATTTGCACATTTATTTTTGTATGATGGTATTTCATACTTCAGAAACTAATCAGGGCCTGATTAGTGCCTGATTGGCAGCATGAAGCATCGTGCTAACCAATCCTATTACCATGGAGCTCCTGGGCGAACGTTCAAATATCTCGGCTGCCTTTCTATATGTTATGGGTTAATAAAATAATAACGATATACGGCCTTGGAGATCGCATTTGCGTATATAAGTATAGTGAAGTACCGTGATGTATAGGCAATATGTTTTATGGTCTTGTGCCTTGGATAAATACTTCGTTCTTTTCGTCATATTTATTCGACGGAAGGGAAAATAGGCGAATATAATTAAACGACTAATTTGCACATTTATTTTTCTATGACGCTATTTCATACTTTATAGTTCAGCTACTAATTCAGGAAGTAATCAGGGCTTGATTAGTGCCTGATTAGCAGCATCGTGCTAATCAATCCTATTACCATGGCGAACGTTCAAATATTTCGGCTGCCTTTCTATATGTTATGGGTTAATAAAATAATAACGATATACGGCCTTGGAGATCGCATTTGCGTATATAAGTATAGTGAAGTACTGTGATGTATAGGCAATATGTTTTATGGTCTTGTGCCTTGGATAAATGCTTCGTCCTTTGCGTCATATTTATTTGACGGGAGGGCAAATAGGCGAATATAATAAAACGACTAATTTGCACATTTATTTTCCTATGATGCTATTTCATATTTCATCTTTCATACTTTCATATTTCAATTGTAATGATTGGAAATATTCGTTTTTACGATTAATCGGACAAAATCCCATCTTAATTAATTGTGCTAAATATATGTGACGTACATGACGTGACAGTCACTATAAAGCGTAAACTACCCAAAATGGAATTGGAAAAAAAATTGTTTTCTATTGAATCTTCAAAAATCTCACAATAAAACTGAGTAACAACCCATTAGGATGTTGCTTGTTTAAAACAGAGTTTTAGCACCATCGTTTTTTCTCTTCTATATCCATATCTCTAACGAATGGTAAGATATGGCCCAAAAACTGTACGTCACTAATTTAGCATCCGTCATGGCAAGTCGAAGTGAAAAAGGAAGAATAAAAAAGAAAAGTTGTTTTCGATGGAATGTTTGAAACTCTTGCAATAAAACTGACTAACAATTGCATCCATTAGAACGGCAATGGCTCGATCCTACATATCCCAACTAAACACAGACGGTATAGAAACCGAGCAACTGCATACAAATCAACTGGACAAGTTACCCGTTCGACACGGCAGAACTCGACACAGTTTTAACTGGACACGGTGCAACTCGACACGGCAGAACTCGATACAGCACTAAGTGGACACGGCGCAACTCAACACATCACCAACTGGACACAGCAAAACTCGACAAACATCAGTTCGACTCTGAATGACTGTCCAGTGGCTCAATTGAACACAGATCTCATTGGAGACAGACGAGACGTTTGGTAATCCAGCTTTGTTCCAATTGGACAAAGACTCAAAAGGACGCACTCATCAATTGCATCTGTTCATTTGGGTCTGTGTCGAATTGGAACAAAGTTGGATTACCAAACGTCTGGTCTGTGTCCAGCTTTGTTCCAATTGGACAGAGACCCAAAAGGACGCACTCGTCAATTGCGTCTGTTCTTTTGGGTCTGTCGACTTGGAACAAAGTTGGATTACTAAACGTCTGGTCTGTGTCCAGCTTTGTTCCAATTGGACAGAGACCCAAAAGGACGCACTCGTCAATTGCGTCTGTTCTTTTGGGTCTGTCGACTTGGAACAAAGTTGGATTACTAAACGTCTGGTCTGTGTCCAGCTTTGTTCCAATTGGACACAGACCCAAAAGGACGCACTCATCAATTGCGTCTGTTCTTTTGGGTCTGTGTCGAATTGGAACAAAGTTGGATTACCAAACGTCTGGTCTGTGTGCAATGAGGTCTGCGTTCAATTGAGCCACTAGACAGTCTTTCAGTGTCGAACTGATGTTTGTCGAGTTTTGCTGTCTCCAGTTGGTGATGTGTCGAGTGCTGCCGTGTCGAGTTGTACCGTGTCCAGTCATTGCTGTGTCGAGTTCTGCCGTGTCGAGCTGGTAACTTGTCCAGTTGATTTGTATGCAGTTGCCCGTATTCAATACCGTCTGCGTTTAGTTGGGATATGTAGGATCGAGCCACTGCCATTAGAACGTTGCTTTTTTAAAACAGAACAAAAGATTCAATTGGGACATATAATTGCGGTTTTATCACCGTCGTTTTTTTCCCTTCTATCTATATCTCCAGCGAACCGTAAGATATGGCCCAAAGACTGTACGACGCTAATTTAGCATCCGTCATGCTAAGGCGAAGTGAAAAAGGGAGGAGGGTTGTGTGGGGAGCTGCCTTAGTCGAGAGTCGCGGCGGCATAATCATGCGGACGAGTTCCCGCGGGTTCGGTAGCCCGCGCATCTCTTTCTCTTTCCATCTGCTGGGACTATTCGCTCTCCGAGCGATATAAGCCCCGCGTATCAGTTATAATTTACAATGTTATGGCGATTTTATGTATATCTTGTCTGTATAGTCCGTACGCCCGCGGAGAAGTATTATTTAAATTAAACGGGGGCTAAACTAAGCGAACGGAGCATCGAAGAGTGGAAGGGGTGCTTTGGGTTGAGAAAGTGGTGGCGGGGCGTTCGAGCGTAGGTGCCGCAACCGCCGCCGCGGTTCTCTATGCAAATTATTATCGCGGAGCGATAATTTAAATGCATATTTTGCCTCACTATATCATTTTATTATTGCCAGGCCAAGTTAAGTCGAGAGTGAGAGAGAGAGAGCTACAGTCCTCTTTTGGGCACAGCCTCGTGCAACATTCTGAAGAATCTACCGTTGCGATTCGCCGGCCGAGAACTTGTGGTCCATGGATACAGTAAAGTATATATATATACATGTATATAATCGTAGAGAAAGCGAGAAAGTGCTAGGTAAGAAGGGTGAATTTAAGCGAAACCAGTAGTTCCCTACACTATCCTCTATCCTTACATCTGCCAGTAACCCCTTTCTTACCGAGGTAGAGATTCACGAGCTAAGCACTTTCTTAGTTCCATCCAACGATCCTTTAATTCCTGGGAATGAACAGTAAGTAGTTAATTTACCTAATCGTCGCAGCGAGGTTTTTCTAGACTATGGAATGATTTAAAAATATCTTGTAACTATAGTTGTGATTATAATTGTTGTCTGAATTGGCAGATTGAACGATGGTCTATATGTTTCTTGCAATTTCGTTAATTTTTAGCATTCATAATCTTACAAATTATTATATGCCGGAAAACACACGATAATTATTATACGTTACCCGAAATTTTATTCATCCGCTCATCGATTTTATTTAATACACGTGAATAGCAAAACTACAGTTTTTATATTTACTTTTTCATAGGATTTAGTAGAAAGTATTGTAATTTTACATTTCACTTGCATATCAAATTTAATATACAATAATTATTAGGTTCCAAAAAAACTTAAATTTCTTCTTCAAGTAAACAAAGTTATCGTAATTATTTAAAAAGTTTACGCAGCCATAAAAAATAGTCTCATTAATTATAATATAGTTATAAGTTAATAGGTTCCAGGACTCGAAATAAGCTCTCATTACTTCATGATTTATAGTGTGTTAATAAGTTAACTCTCCGACATCATCATCATCAGTGATCATTCAGGAGGATTATAAATTGGCATTAATTTCTGATGCCGGTATATTTCGACTTGCGATGTACGATCTCTCTTTTAAGAGCGGAGTATTCAATAAATTTTCGAAAATTTTCACTTCATCATATTCTTAAATTACCTAGTAAAGTTAGTCGCATCTTAAAATTCTTAGATTTCTTTGTTATACAAAATATAACTACAATTTAAAAAATGGTATTTATATAAATAAAAAATTAAGCATAAAAAATTTAATTTTCGAAATTGTATTTACATAAATAAAAAATTAAACGGAAAAAATAAAATTTAAAAAATGGTTTTTTTATAAATAAAAAATTATACGGAAAAAATTGAATATTAAAAATTGTGTTTTCATAAATAAAAAAGTAAATGTAAAAAAAAAAATGTTTAAATTGTATTTATATAAATAAAAAATTAAATTTATAAAAATACAACTTTTAATGAAGATCGAGATATGATTAAAAAAATTCGTTTAATTATCATAGGTATCGGGTATGTGGAATAAAGATGCAGATCTCGCAACCCCGGAACCGACATAGATAAAAGTGGAACTGTAGGAAGTGAAAGAGATACTCGTGTAGTCAGCCAACTAGACTCGGGCTGCATCTCGTCAACGAATCTACTTACCATACAGAGAAGCCTGCGCGTAACGCGGAGGGGCTTGAGTCTCCAGCGCCGAACGAAGAAGGGTTGTGCTCTAAAGCCTCTGCGGTCAGTATTTTAATTCCCGACCGTTATCGCGACGGCGAAGGGGTCTAAAGGGGGAGGCAAAGTCCGAGAGCGAACCGAGCAGCATCGGACTGGCTACTCTTCTGGCTACTCTCGCCGGGGTCAGTGGTAAAAGATACATGTAAGTTGACCCCGCCCTCGGGACCTCTCTGGACGCTTATGAATATTAATTACGCCGACCGCGAAAGCGCAGTCCAACCCCTTCCCCTTTGCCTCCTCTGCCTCAACCCCCAGCCCCTTCGCACCGACGAGAACAAATTAGACCTTTCCTTCCATGCATTTCCCTTTTATTCGAAGCCGAGGCGGTTTCGCACGCGCGCGAATGTGCGGGGCTCTTAAACTCGGAAAATCCGCTGCTCTTCCTCCGCTTGGTCATCCTGACCTGCCGGACTCTACTACTCTCTACCGTACGCCCCTTCAGCCCTTATTATTCGTAACTACAGCACTGCCGGAATAAGGAAGACCGCAATTGTCCATTGCTCTGTCCTCTTACTTTGAATTCTATGTATCTAACATTCCAAGTAAAAAAGAAAAGTTATATAGGGTATATGAAAAATATATATAGTCTTAGACATAGAATTGGAGATATGTAGTCTAAATGAATCCCGGAAGAAATACCCCTGGAAAAAATACCCCCGGATAAAATACCCCTTGGTAAACATACCCCCGGATAAAATACCCCTTGGTAAACATACCCCCGGATAAAATACCCCTTGGTAAACATACCCCCGGATAAAATACCCCTTGGTAAAAATACCCCCGGATAAAATACCCCTTGGTAAAAAGACCCCGGATAAAATCTAAAAAACCTAAAGAACCTAAAAAGAAATATCCTAACCTAAAGAACCGCAACTGACGTAACGAACCTAAAGAACAAATATAAGGAAAATACCAAACTAATTAACTCCCTAAAGAAACCTACGCGAACCTAACTAACGCCCTAAAGAACCTAAAGAACAAATTATAAGGAAAATACAAAACTGATTAACTCTCTAAAGAAACAAACGCCAATCTAACTAACGCCCTAAAGAACCTAAAGAACAAATATAAGGAAAATACAAACTAACTAACTCCCTAAAGAAACGAATGCCAACCGGGGTATGTACCGGGGGTATTTTTACCAAGGGGTATTTTATCCGGGGGTATTTTGTCCAGGGGTATTTTTTCCGATTACCAGTCTAAATATTAAAAAGTTCATGGACAACAAATGCGAAATTTATTGTTAGCGATTTATTCGGAATCTGATTAGTCGCCGGTGTCGTCAGACACATTAGGATCGCGACCAAGTTCATGTATAAATTTTTTTTTGTTTATGTCAAATGTCAAAACTTATAGAAATAGTCTCAGGCGCTTAAGGGATCTTTCCAGTGTGAAAAAAAATCGATTTTTTTTCCGTCTTATCCATTAGTATATACGGTCAAAAACATCCTCTCAAATTTTTAAAGCGAAATTCGGAATACTTCGCTGGCATACTTTATTTTTACCAACAAAATCACAGTTCAAACATTGGTTCAATACGGTTAAAATCACCACGATTTTTTTTTCTTAAACTTTGGTTAAAAGATCACTTAAATTAGGTGAAACAGGGGCTAATCGAGACTCGGTTAAAGCACCGATTAAAAAGTTGGTGACATAACTTGCCAGGGAGGAGAATCTGAAGTGTGATTTTTTCGTTCACCATGCTTATCTTCCGAAGTTGTATAAATTAACGCTTTGCCCTTGATAGCCTGCGAGTATTTTATGCACCGCCAAGTCACTTTGTTCGTCGATGTTCGTAATTTATTATAAGTGTAATTTTCATGAAGCAGAAGACGTTTGCCTTTTTGGCTTAATACAAAGTGTAATGGCATGATCACGGAAGTTATGTACCTGACCGTCGGCCGATTGTAACTGAGGCGACAATAATTTAGTGCGGGTTCGTACCTATTGGATATTGGATGAAAATGGGCTCTACACGGAAAAAAAAGATTAGTTGCCATAACTAAGAAATGAGTTGACACAACCAATCGATTATTCTATTTCCCTAGCAACTCAAATGATAATACCGGCAATTCGAATGATAATAGCGACGATTCGAATGGTAGTCCCAACTATTCGAGTGGTAGTCCCAACGATTGGATTAGTTAACCTAACTCGTTGGGACTACGATTAGTTGAGGTTACTATTCGATATGGTTGAGGCAACTAATTTTTTAGACATTGTGTACAGCAAATTGAAAACGTAGTTGCCACAACGAAACATTTTTTTTCCGTGTAATCGTTGAGGTGTTACAGGAGCAGGGTAATGAGCTGAGAGCCAACGTACTTTGATATGATAGTATTATGAGAAAGTATATAATTATGATTTCGAGCTCTGTGACAGCCCTATTCAATGTTATAGTCTTGTGTATCAATTGTTGTACGTGAAGGTTTTGTGTGTGATATTTTTATATGTAATATTTTTGTATGATATTTGAACTTGTGATATTATGTCCGCTTAACCCTAGTCTACATTAAAATTTGTCTGAGCATTAGAAAAATTTCTACATTTTTGGAATAAAACAATAATTTCAACTTGTAGACAAATAAATGTTATTGACCAACATTGCTTCCCAAGTGAAAAAATAATATATAGAGTATATAAAAATATATATATATAGTTTTAGACGTAGAATTGGGCATATGTAGTCAACATCTACTGTGAAGTTGGGTTTATACATAAACCCAACTTCACAGTTGGTCTTATATATATAAATTGCATATAGATTGTAGAGTTTGTATAGACTGTACATATCCAATTACAAATGTCGGACAATATATAATTTTTTTACTCGGGATACTACATCGTTTTTAATCCGAATCTTCTGCTAACCGTAGTTGAAAAAATGTTCTCAATATGAGAAATTAGAGTTAAGGGCGTTAAGTAACTGAAAAATCATAAAAATTACATTGATTTTGAGATGGAAATTTAATCCTGAAAATGTATGGAAAATATCATTTGAAGTGCCCAAAAAGTTATTATTTTTATTAGTAAAAATTTCTTTTTTAAAGCCCCCATGGAAAAATAAACTTTCCGGCGGATAATACATTTTTTATATATTTTGGATATACCTCAGATATTTGTTTCGCTTGCACATATTTCGCATATATCCTAAAATATATCCGACATATACAATTTTTTGGCGCAAATATATTTAGTATAAAAATTATATATTTCCGAATATACTTTATTTTCATGGGGCTTGTTCACCAGTTGCAATATTACTTTGAATTTTCAAATTCTTCTGGCCATAGCAATGTCTTCTCAAATTCTCATAACAACTTCCGCGTAATAGCTTGAAATAAAAATATCTATACTCAGCGAATTTTATATTTAATGGTGTTTCGAGTTAGTAGAATGGCCATAAGTTCGGTAATGCCAATATATTTATAATATTTGCTCGATAACTCGTGGCAAAAACTATGCTTTAATTTAACAATAAAATACAGAGGATGTAACCTCTAAAAAATTGTTAAAAAATGGTCTGTGATGATTTTAGTTCATTTTTCAGTAAATCTATAAACTTCTTTTCACAATTCTTCAAATTTCAGTTCAATTGAAAATATTACCCTTTTGCCGCATATTTTTTTGGACCACTTCCATGTAAAATTATTCGACAGAATTTCATAATATTCCGTACATCCATAAAAAAATTTAATGGACCATTTCTATGTAAAATTATTCGATAGAATTTCATAATATTCCGTGTATCGATTAAATTTTTAATCTTCCAGTGTTTCAAGTCATCATGAGTTTGCCAATTTGGTACAGAATTTGCTTGGAAACTCGTGGTAGCAGATACAAGGAGATACGAGGGTTGGCAGGGCAAAATTTAAGTTCACGGTAGATGATACCACCCCTTCACACATAGAAATATCATATACCACCAGTTCGTATTTATACATGAGAGGGCGAAGCTTTCAGGCCCTTGAAACCTCCGCTAGTTTCATAACTATACGGATATAAACAGGAGTTAAAACCGCAGCACGAATGTCATATCTTAGAGCGTTCTTGCCTCGGTAACGCCTCTGTCTTGAATCCCTACGTTCAACATTTCGGGCGAATCTTATTATCGGACTAAATCTCATCCCCGAAACAAGTACCTTACCTACCCCTAGTGAGGTTGAACCCATCTTGAAACTCCTTGTAGCTCGTACACATTTCCGCACTCCATCCCCGCGGGGGTAGTTTTGGGTATTGTACCAAGTTTCATCGAAAAATTTCAGTGGCTTCTCTATCTCCCTTTTACTCATTTCTGACTGCACTGTTTGTGCGCAATAATACTTATAGGGGTAAAATCAACCCCTCTCGAAGTGGTGGAAATCTTCTTGGCTCTACGGTGCCTGAGCAGCCATAGGATATACACTGTAAAAAATATTCAGGAAATTAATATATGTTTATCGAAAGTTTTTATGCATAAACCGGCCCTAGAAAAAAATTTATATATATAGTTTAACATATGTATAGTAATATATATATATAAATATATATAGTAGAGTATAGTAGAATATAAATAAAAATATATATAGTCTACATATGCAATCTACATACAATTATATATAAACCGAACTTCACAGTTGGTCTTATATATAAATTGTGTACAGATTGTGTATAGAGTTTATACAGACTGTATATGTCCAATTCCATATGTCGGGTATATTACATTTTTTTACTTGAGGATATATTCAATTTAATGTATAATTGTATAGTAATATTACAGAACTTCTATATTAAACATGCCGGTTTTAATGTGTTTAATATAACGTTTATTAGTATTACATCTTGTACTTGTATATTAAATTTAATATACCGGTTTATGCATAAAAACTGCCGACGAAAGTATATTAATTTTCATAATGAAATTTGTTACAGTGTGGTTTGCGTTACACCTTGACGATTTTCCACCAAGATATTTTAAATAAAATTGAAATCGAATTCCAAATTGTTCTCATTAATCTGCAGTTTCAAAAAGTATCTGCAGATAGCTAAATTTTGGAAATAATTTTTTCTTCCCTCAACTTATGGAAGATGGAAACTATTTACGGATAGTCTTTCAGTAATATCGAGTGTAAGGATTGACTCATAATTATACTGGAAAAAATCAAGAATGAACTTCTTAAAAAACCTAGAGCAGAAATTTTAACTTGGCATTTACATCACGTTAAGAAAATTGGAAAAAATTGGCATCTGAAAATTGCCACAGAAAATTTATCTACAATTTCAGTAATATTGTTTGATTACATTCTAAAAATCAAATGTGTAGCAAATGTATCGTTTCCTATGTTTTACATTGTGACAAATTTTTACAAACTTTAAGCATGTTAAATTTTACATGGTGATGACATGTAAAATGCAGCTGTAAGCGAAATAGAATAAGGTAAATGTCCCCATTCCCGTACCCTATAAGGCCAACCAGACAACTGTATGGCTTTTTTCGTTGCGACGAATGTAAATTTGGAGATTTTTTTTGCACCACTGTAAAATTCAGTGAATTCTCTTTCTAAAAATGGTTTATTCAATCGATTCCGCCAATTATTTCGCCAGATAGAGGCTGATTAATTCATGCTTATTAGTGTCTCCTCTGCCGACACAGCTGTGCCCAATCCCGACCAGCGATGACCCCATTTTTTACCACTAGGGAAACGGAGATTCCGAAGAGTAATAAAAAAAAAAAACATGCTCCGGGATTGTACTATTAATATTTTTATTGCATAGTTATAAAAAACTTCGTTTTTCCGAACTTATGTTACATTTCCGTCTCCACATACGCTTTTTTTTTGTCGTAAATGATGACAAGGCATTGTAGGTTTTAACGAGGAGAATGTTCTCCCTCGCTTTCGTTTATTTTTACAAGTGTTTCCGTAATGGAGAAACCAACAATTAAAACATATTAATAAAAGTTAATAAATAAAAAGGGAAACATAAGCTGAGTTTTAGAGACGGCGAGTTCCTGAGAAAAAGGAAAGGGTGACTACTTGAAGTCAGCAGTCACTTATTAGAGGAAAAATTCACTTATGGGCAGTAAATTTGTTAGGGAGGGCAATTTACGTTAAAAGAATATTTTATTTAAGTTATTTTTTTATATCTATATTTATACTCTTTGGAAAAAACACAATTTGAAGGGAAGTCCCGACTTATGGACAGTCAGGTGAATTCTGTAAGAAAAGAAATTACTTAAACAGCAACCTCGCATTAATATATTTACTTATGAGCACTAAATAGGACAAAAATTAGGAATTGTACGTAGGCAGCACTGTTCCCGGATCCTTACCTCCTGAGGTCGTCTCTACTGGGAGAAACGGGCAGGAAGTTTCGGATCAAAAGTTCTGAATCTTCGCTGCTTATATGCACGGCCGGGACTCCTTTCTCTTGCGGGAGAAATCGCATCGGCGTGGCCATCTGTGGGCCGGGCGGGAACTACGGGAGCTTTCGCAATCTCAGGCGCGCATCGCCAACTCGAGGGGCCCGGGTCGTTAGGGAAATTTTATTTCAGTTTAGGACGGAGTTTTATTTTACAGGAAGAAAAAAAAACTGTAAGCCAGGAGGCAAACAGTTTGACCGCTTGCGGACAACATTTTTATCGCTGAGATGCTGTAAAAATTGAATTATTTCAAAATTTTGATCAGTGAAGGAAAAAAGTCCAAGTCCTTCGCAGCGATCCTGTAAGAACTGAATTATATCAAACTTTTTTATCACTGAGAAAGTAAGCCTTGTAATAAAGAAATTTTTTTGACTGCCTAAATAACGTTTACGGTAATGGGGGTGTAATTAGGCATTTCGTTGTGCCTAACTTCGACCACCGTAAAAAAAAAAAAAAAAATTATTTATAACTTTTTTTTTGCTGAATCAGTAAATGAACTCATAATCTATCGTTTGCACTAAACATTATTCGATTTGTACAAATTCCGGATGCAATACGGACTATTGAAGCGGTCGACGGAACTTAACCTCACTTTTAAGAATACGCTCGGTTAGCGACAAGTGTTTGGAAATACGGACAAAACTTGGATTGCATTATTGTACTCCTGATCCTCGGAATATTGTACTATGCTCAATTGTTGTTATTTTTGCGCAGCACTCGCGTAAATAATTATTTCCGTCGAAGTGGTCGGCAGAGGGAGCATGGACGGGAACGGGAACATTTACCTTAATCGATTGGTTGGGTCAACTCACTTTTTCAGTTATAGGAACTAATCGTTTCTTTTCGTGTTGGTTAAGTGTTTCCATTTAAATAAGAAAAAGAAATTCATTGAATAGGTTCCAAGCGATAAAATTGGTAGGGCCAATAATCTAGTTGGTTACGGAAATTGATTGATTGAAATTACGGAAGTAGGTTAGGTCAATAAATTAATTGGATAGCAGCTAGCAAATTCGACCACAATCAACTAGGTTATCCGCCCAAAGAAGAAATTGGTTAACCCAGCGAACTTAGTCCCTTGAATCGTATTTAGCCATGTGCATTGCTTAAGGCAGCCAATTATTTCTCTCCGTGATATATTTCGGTATATCTCAATTTTCAATGTTCAGAAATGTCTACTTAATTATATTTCTAAATGGTGTAGTAACCTTCGTCGCATCTAAAAATTTCCAAATTTCTTTGTTGCCTAATATGTCATTGATATGCATCTAAATCTTTACAATGTATTTAAACGAGGCCAATAAAACGACTACTTCGAATTATAAATAGTGATAAACCTGAAATTCGTCGAGATAATCGCGATAGTAAAAGAGCCAGTGACGAAAGCTTGAAGAGCTCACAGAGCGACGATGAGATTTTCTCGAATCGTGGACCGTCACCCAACCAGGAGACACACAACGCGCCGTATTATCCTGTGAGCTGTGTTAGGTATACCTGCACGTAGTGCGTACTCCTCGGCTCGTAAACTCAACGCGAGAAGTTCCACGTGTCTGAATTTCATTTTCTCCCTTAGAGTTTCGTGCATGGTTGGTGTTTGCGGTTAGCGTGAAAGTGGCGTGTATGTGTTCTCGAAGCACGAGTCGAGAGAGAAAGAGAGAGAGGGAGAGAGTGAGTGCACAAGGCCCTGCCTTAATGGATTTTGCTTTAATTGTAAAATATCTCGCAAGTTCCAGCGCCACTGGGCTGTGCCGAGTGCGTTTACGAGAAGCAAAGCTTTCGGATCCGTTTAATTTCGGAGGGCTTCTCCTCGCACGCGGGGAGCCAAGATGAGATCCACTACACTACGAATGATATAGATATGTGTCACCACAGGGAAAGAAATGTTTGGTTGTGACAACTACATTTCCAATTTGCTCTACACAAGGTCTTAAGAATTAGTTACCCCAAACATATCAAATAGTAACCTTAACTATTCAGATGATTAGTAAGCGTAACCAATCCAATTTTAAACGACTTGGTTAGAACTACCAAAAACTTGGTTACAAATTTTACCAAGAAAACTTGGTAGGCCCAACGAAATGATTGGTCAACACAACCAAGGATTTGGTGTAACAACCACGCGAAAAAAAGGCTTGTTTGGAACAACCAAGTGCCTTGGTTATATATGCGCCAGACAATTAATTGGTAAGCTAACCAAGTGACTTGGTTAGTCCAACCAAGAAATTGGTAGCCTAACAAATAACTTGGTTGGTCTAACCAATTAATTGTCTGGCGCATATATAACCAAGGCACTTGGTTGTTCCAACCAAGTCTTTTTTACTAACCAAGTCACTTGGTTAGCTTACCAAGTGACTTGGTAGCCTAAGAAATAACTTGGTTGGTCTAACCAATTAATTTTCTGGCGCATATATAACCAAGGCACTTGGTTGTTCTAACCAAGTCTTTTTTTCCGTGCAAGTATTTAGTACGACCAGCCGATAACTTGGTTGCGCCTGCCATTTTTACCTTGGTGAAATTTTTAACCAAGAGATTAGTAAGCTCAACCAAGCCTTTTTCTCAGTGTGGAACTATCATTCGAATCGTTAGAACTGCCATTCGAATCGTTGGAACTACCATTCGAATCGTTGAAATTACAATTTGAATCGTTGAAACTACAGGGAGAGAAATAATTGCTGGCCCCAACCATCGGCGCGGCTAATTACGCTCCAAGCGAGTAAGTTGGCTGGGTTAACCAATTTTTAGATTGGACCAACAAACTAGTTGGTTGTGAAACCCAATTCGTTAGATGCCAATCAATTAATTTGCTGGTCCATCCAACTGGTTTGTCGACCCAACTAACTGATTCGTTTCTGCAACTAACTAGTTTATTGTCCCAACCAATTTTATCGCTTGGAGCCTATTCGATCAATTAATTTTTTCCGTGTACCATTCGAATCATTGAAACTACAATTCGAAACGTTGGAACTACCATTCGACACGATCGGACTACACAGAGAAAAAGGATTGGTTGGGCTTATTAAGATCATGCTTAAAAATTTCACAACACGGAAAAAACGGCTTCGTTGGGCCAACTAACTATTTATAAGTTGAGTGAAAATTTGTTGCCACAACGATCTGGTTGGTCGGTGTAACGACCTGGTATTAGCCACATTTACTATTCCGACTTAGTTGACTTAAATAGGTTACACAACGAATTTTATTCGTGTTCCAACTAACTAAGATAGTTGGGGCCAAAATAGTAGTTGGCCTAACTAACTATTTAGTTCGAATAACGATCAGAGCCAACCACCTGAAAATAGTTGACCTAACCAAGAAATCGTCTGTCTCTCAGAGCACTAAGTCGCTTGATTGGATCCAATTACTTTTTTCGTTAACCTAACAAAGTCGTTTTTACCGTGCAAGAAAAGTTTGGTCGGGGCAACCAAATTTTTGGTTAGGTGTACTGAATGTTTGATTGTCTTGCCAAATCGTTGGTTATGTCAACCAATAGGTTGCTTGTGCCTACCAAGTGTTCTTGGTAACATTTTTGATCATTTTTTTGGCAGTTTTAACCAAAGCCTTTTTCTGAGTGTACCATTAAAATCGTTGGTGTTGCCATTTGAATCACTAGGCACTACCATTTGAGTTGTAAGTCATTGAGTGAAAAAAAATGAATCCACTCATTTTTTTTGGTTACGGCAACTAATCTTTTCTTTCTGTGCAGTGTGATCTCCACCGGATATTTCGGGGGAGGAAGAAATGATATGACGTCGATATAGTGCTTTCGGGACTCGAAATCCACAATTTTTAATATTCCTGACAGGCGTGACTGTGGTGGATAAAAAAACAAAATAGGACGAAGCACTGTGGAGTTAAAAATTGAGGGTGCTAATACCACGGCTCTCGCGGTGGTGAGGGTCCTCAAATGTCTTCCTATTTATCTCATGTCGAGCTCTACGATGTAGTCTTCATTGACGCGTGACTCCTCATGCCTTTTTGCACCCTTTGCGACCACGAAAAAAAGACTATGCTGCTATTATACCCTCCGAACAGGGCGTCTGTACATAATATATGGGGCACTCTGGGCCAAATCAGACTGGTCCTGACCTTAATTTACATTTTATTAGATTTATTAGGGCATTGAAAAATAAAAAGTTGTAAAGTTTTGCATTTTTCGATAATTTATTTTGCAGTAATTAATTTGGATTGCTTAAAAATGCCATTCAAGTATTCTTGGATCGTATATGCACTGTTAAAAATGTTTGCAAATTTACATTACCGAAAATTTTATTTATCAGCTGAGATATTAAATTTAATACACGAGTGTAGTAAAATTACAAATTTTTATATGAAATTTCCTAATTGTCATAGGATATACTAGAAAGTACTGTAATTTTACATCTCACTTACATGCCAACGAATTCCATCGATAAGATGAGTTCATTTCAAATATTTATAGAAAAATGATTACGTACTGCAAAGTGAGACTGGTTGATTAACCTGCACTGTAAAGAAATTTACTTGAGATTTAATGTACAAGTATTGGAACTTTTTATGCAAAAACTCGTATATTAAATTTAATATACAAGTGCGATGTAAAATTAATATATAGTACAATAATTTCAATAATTAACTTGAATTTTACTGTAAAAGTATTTAATTTTTAAGATTACAATTGGACATTGAATTTAATTGACAATGACAAATAAGTGTTCATTTAGAGCAACACAATTTTTAATTTTTATTAAAAACAGTCTTTCTATTCAGTAGATCAACTCATAGTAAGACAAGCAAGAATATTGAGCTAATTAAATAGTTGTACCGTCCATCTTATTAGTTGAGTCAACCAATTCTTGGTTATCGAAAGCACGTAAATTTCCCGGATCAAATTTAACCATGCTGGTTTCCAGTAGTACCAAACGATTTTGCTCTAAGCGTTGCCATCTTAATTTTTTTTCCAATCACCCAATCTCTCTTCTCGGTTGTGCCTTGATTCAAAATGCGTCATATAAAATGCTAAATAAATACTTGATCAACTTTATATGTATCGTAAGACCTCAAACTCCAATTCCTGGGACACAAAGGCGCCTTAATCTCAAAAGTAACCGAAGAAAGAGAAAACAGAACGAATAATGATTGAGTAAAGCGAGGCAAACGATGGAATGAGGGCGACGGAGCGAAATATAATCGAAGAAAACTTTGTCAGCCAGACCCTAACTTGAAGCTCCTACGCTATCTTTGATTAACGACCGCGACATCGGATATAATATAACGTAGTTCAGATATAGATGTATTTATGGGGGTAGAGACAGTTCTATAGACTTATAGACAGAGGGCCGATCAAAACCCTCAGATGCACTCACCGACTCGCAGCGCGCCATCGCTAACAATAAGAAATCTACCGCGCGATGGGTAATTTATAACCCAATAGCAAAAACGATCGGGAACTGTGCGGGATAGTGGCAGCAGCAGGCTTCGAAAGGTTTGCCGCACGATTATTACGAATGGCATCCATTTATTAGCCATAGTGAAGCCTCTGTACAAGGGTATAACGATCCATAGCGCTAGCTATGTTAAAGTAACCCTCATCCATGCAACCACTGAAAGCCATTGATATATATTCACTTCACAACCGTGTATCCATCTGCAGAATGTTTGGCAAATTGCAAAATCAATTTGGCATCGTTGGCCCTTGATATTGAATGATAATACTCGAATGATATTTTTTTAAATACTTATTTTGGATAAAATGATGGATTGTTAAAAAAAGTTTGGTTGGGACAATTAAGCACTTGGTTAAAGTGGTGTTACCACTGCGGAATTATCTTGGTTAAAAATTTGACAAGTAAAAATTGGTAGGCCCAACCAAGTTATTGGTTAGGCGCACCAATTACTTGGTTGGGTTACCAAATTCTTCGTTTTGTTAACCAACAACTTGGTTATGCCTACCAAGTTTTTTGGTAACATTGATAACCACGTTTTTGGTAGTTCCAACCAAGTTTTTGGTAGTTCTAGCCAAGTCTTTTTCTGAGTGTGATCGTCGACTAATTGCGGTTGGAACAATTAAGTTTTTAATTAGACAAAGAAAGTTCTTCGATTGTGCTAAATCAACTACCATTTAAAAAAATGAAGCTCTTTTACATTAATTGGCATATTAAATTTAAGATGCAAGTATACAGAAAAAAATAATTGGCTGAATGGACTCGTAACGACACAATTGGTTGGGACAATAAACGAATTGGTTACAGAAACAAATCAATTAGTTCGGGCGACAAACCAGTTTCTAAACCAGCAAATTAATTGGTTGGCAACTGAGGAATTGGGTGTCACAACCAACTAATTTATCGAACGAATAAAAAAACTGATTTTGAAAATGGAGTAAATGACCAAAAAATTATTTTCACCTGAATTTTTTCGATTACCGGAGAAAAAGGCTTAGTTAAATCAACCAAGGCGCCTGGTTATATATGCGTCAACTAAGTTATTGGTTAGACCAACCAAGTTATTGTCTGACCAACCAAGTTATTGGTTACACCAACTAAATAATCTTGTTTAGTCAATCAATAACTTGGTTGGTTAACAAATAACTTGATTGGTCTAACCAATATCTTAGTTGGCACATATACACGGAAAAAGCGGCTTCGATGGGCCAATTAACTGTTTATTAGTTGAGTGAAAATTTGTTGCCACAACCATCCGGTTGGTCGGTGTAACGACTTGGTATTAGTCACATTTACCATTCCGCCTTAGTTGACTTAAATAGGTCACACAACGAACTTTATTCGTATTCCAACTAAGTAAGATAGTTGGCGCCACAATAGAACTCACTACTTAGTTCGAGCAACGATCAGCGCCAACCACTTGAAAATAGTTAACCTAATCAAGAAATCGTCTGTCTCTCAGAGCCATGGAGACTAGAGTAAAGGAGGCCGAACGTAGTACTTTGTATGTGGTCACGAAACGGTGACTAAGATTATCTTCGGATATGCAACTCATGGTGGCGCTGTAGTCACACGTGGACTCAGGAGAGATAGAGATAGAGATAACCTTTTAGCGGGAATTACGAAAATAAAATTTTTTGTGCTTCCAAACTATTTTTTAGTTTGTCATATATGTTTTGCCGACAATAAACAGATCATAATAATATATTTTCATGCCTCTGAGTATTTTTGTTTTTCAAACCGTTCGTCGCGTTTTTCACTCTGCCACAAATTGCCAACTCCACTTGGGTACGCGTGTGTCTGGATTGGCGCTTTTCCGTTTGCGTTTTTGCGTTTGGCCTCCTTTACTCTAGTCTCCATGCTCAGCCCGCGTAGAAAAAAAGAATCTGGCCGAGATTCTTAAGAAGAATCTCCGCGAGAATCAGGGTTACGCGCCGAACCTAGATTCTTTTAAATTCTATCTGAGAATCTCGCCGAGATTCTAGAGAATCTTGGTCAGCTTCTTGCCGAGATTCTTTAGTGGGTAGCTGGAAATAAAAAGAATCTCCATTAAAAACTCGCCCTGTTTTTTACCGAGATTCTTTAGGGGTTCGCCGAAAATAAAAAGAATCTCTACATTAGAATCTCGCTGAGATTCTAGAGAATCACGGCGAGATTCTGATAGAGTTTCTTTATTGGATAGCTGGAAATAAAAAGAATCTCTATTAGAATCTCGCCGAGATTCTCTAGAATCTCAGCGAGATTCTGATAGATTCTTTTTATTTTCGGCGAACCCCTAAAGAATCTCGGTAAAAAACTGGGCGAGATTTTGATGGAGATTCTTTTTATTTTCAGCTACCCACTAAAGAATCTCGGTAAGAAACTGACCGAGCTCTCGATTCGGCGCGCAACCGTAATTCTCGCTGAGATTCTTAAGAATCTTGCTGAGAATCTGAGCGAGAATCTCGGCGAGAATCTTCTTAAGAATCTCGGCCAGATTCTTTTTTTCTACGCGGAAGAGCACCAAGTCGCTTGGTTGGGTCCAACTACTTTTTCCGATAGCTAACAAAATCTAACAAAAAACAAAATCTAACAAAAAAAAGCTAACAAAATAATTAAGCGCTTAGCAATTCTAACCAAACCTTTTTTTGCGTGTATAGAAATTCATGATATACATATTATTCGTTATTTCCGTTCTCTTATAAAACATTGTGAAAAAGGGACTGTGTAAGGTTTTACGATATCTATGACATTGCAGCAGACCACGTTGAGCTACAGTGATACATCGTCGTCGTACTCATGTCATTCTTGTCTGACGTCGACCTCCACATTTATATGGGAACGTCTCTATAAGTCTACGTACTATGCTATATATCTATACGTATATGTAAGCTATGCACACGCGTCAGATATCTGAGGGTGGAGGCGCAGGAGCCCAAAACTAAATTGTGAATATGATAATGCGAGCTCACAATCCGATTCGGTATTTCAACGGCGTTTCTCCGATTGCCCAGCCATTTGTTCACGGGGACGCGAACTGCTTTTTGCGGCTGTGACAGTCTGACGTATGGGGGAATTTCTGCTGCTGCTTCTGCTGTGCTGCCTATCATCTTTTCTTGAAACGCTGTCTCAATGTATAGAGCCAGTGCGTGCAAGGGAAAATAAAACGAAATGTTTTCAAGAATTTCATACCAAGCAGCAAAGAATGTTCTTTTTTATTTTTAGACGACGGAAAAAGAATATTTGTCTTTCTAATCAAACATATTTTATGGTAACGTTAAAATACTAAAATGAGCATAGGAAGAAATCGAAATATTCTATGATAGCCACTAAAAATTAGAAAAAAACCTGCCTAAAGTTTACTAAATTTTTAATGGTTTTTGTTGCTAAATTTATAATTCATTTCTAACTAAAAATCGAATTAATAGGTCGATAAGAGTAATTTATTTATAAAGTCCAGAATTAATTGATATTCAAAAATAGGTTTAATATATATTTAATGGTGGCAGAAAATAATGTTTATACAATTACAGAAATAAACTATAAAATTACGTGTCCTTTTGCTTCCTCATACTGAAAATTTTGTGGATTTTTTTTCGAGTTTTCAAGGCCTAGAAATTACATTTGGAAAAAATGTTTGGGCATGCAATGCGCAATTGTAAAATTTAACCGTTTGTAACTCGAGAATGACTTGAGTCACAGTGCTGAAATTTTGCAGTCACGTAAATCAGTACAATCTCTTTATTTACTAATATTTTTTGCTTCCTCATAGAGGAAGCTTTGTTTTCATGAAAAAAAAATTTTCGAGATTTTTATGTCAGGACACTTAGAATTGTCCAAAACATCCAGAAAAGTGATTTAGAAAAAATTTCCGTATGTATGTATGTGTGTGTGTGTGTGTGTGTGTATGTGTGTGTATGTATACAACTCCGAAAATTCGAACGCCGATAACTCAAGAACGGTTTTGTATATCGCGCTCAAATTTGGCACACTAGTGTAGCAGCAGACCCTCTTCAACTGTACCAATTTTTGACAAAATCTGTGCGAAAAATTCGATTTTATGCCGTTTTGAATTTTTTGAAAAAAAGGACGTGGTCGCTCTAACTTTCGTAAAATTTAGTCTATTTTGCTAAATAGTTGGTTATAAGAGTAGGTGCACTCAATGCTGTTTGGTATTGAATTTGGTTCGAATCGGTAAAGTGGTTCAGATTTTATGGAATTTTGAATTTTTCAAAAAATTGACATTATCGCTCTATTGTAACTTTTGCAAAACTTGAAATAGCGAGCTTAAGTTTTGTATATAAATGAAACAATATTCAGCCATTATATATGTATAATTTAGTGGCAAACGGTATGAAATTTGTGATTTTATGGAATGTTGAATTATTTTTAATAATATACGTTATCACATTTACTTTCGAAAACGCTCTAATAATAACGATATAACGGAATAACGAAATAGAAAAAGCGAATTCACAACATATTTATTTATCTAATTTAAAAAAGGATGCAAAGTAGAACCTTGCACATTGCTTCCTCATTATTTTTCGCTTTTTACAAAGCTTCCTCTATGAGGAAGCCAAATATGAATAACACACTGCTTCCTCATAGAGGGAGCTTTGTAAAAAGCGGAAAATAATGAGGAAGCAATGTGCAAGGTTCTACTTTGCATCCTTTTTAATTAAAATTTATACAGGGCTTAAAATTATATGCCCCACCGAATTTTTCGAAAACTATCTGTAAAGAGTCTATAATTCGCAAGCTTTGAGTTATGAAGCTAAAAATATTTTATTATAATTAAAGAAGAGTTCGAGGAAGATTGGTATTGAATTTGAGCCAAATCTATAAAGAGGTGATGATTTTATGAGATTCTGATTTTTTCTTGAGTGTCGCTACTACGTTTCACCAACAATAAAAAAATTACCTGATTTTATTTTCTGATTTTCTTGATAATTTTGTAATTACCTAAAATTTTCTGAATTTTTTTGTCCAATGGTTATAATGTATTTCGATTCGGATAGTCAAAAGCAGCCAATAAGAATTTTAATGCTGATGAAGTGCAAAGTTCTGTTCGACGGTCTGAAATATTGTCCATTAAAGAAGGAAACGATTCCAGTACTTTAATATCCTGCAGCAATACATTTCCAGCTTCGCGAGATTGGATAACTCGTACCTGAATAATTTTACGTCACAATGTTATTTCTCGAGTCATAAAGATCGGATAGTGCCGTCGAATTATTCAGGATAATTTGAATTGATGTATCAATTTCATCTCGCCTCCCTCCAATGCTTGAAGGGGGATGCTTTCTTTATCGAGAGGCGAGAGCGTTACGAGAAAGCAAGATGAAAGCATCTTATATCCTAATACACTGCTGGGTGCTCCTCTTCGTCGAGAAAACAAGCGCGTAAATTACGCACAGACAGATATTATAATTTAAATTGCCAAGCGCTTTTCTGAGAGGATCGATGGTATAAACGCGAACCCGTGTTTGATATACCATAAGCGTTTTTCATAAGACCTCAAAATTATGCTTTTACGACAAAAAATAAATAAAAAAAACTTCTATAACTAATTATGTTGATCAATTTTTTCCATGCCAATTTTAAAATGCCATCAAAATAGCGAATGGGTAAAATATCAAATTTCATAATGATGGCCATTCTATATTTAGACGTTCCTTTTTTTGAAATTCGCTATTTTGGTCATTCGTTATTTTGACTCTCACCCGATGACCAGTATGTCGAAGTATGCGACTAAAAAAATATCGTATTTTTATCGTAGAGTATATAAAAATAAATACTAAAAGTAAAAAAAATCCAAAATCACAAGTAAATGAACGGGCCAATCTAATCTTCATTTTAAGCCAGAAATAGGCTTCTGCGACAAAATAATCGCAATGATAGCTAAAATATAGATAAATTAAAAATCGAAAGCCAAGGCGATAGAATGACTCACGAACTCACAAAAAAACTGTTGTTCATTTACTGGTGACTGTTCAATTACTGGTGCATCCACCCTAATCGAAAATTCGGATGACCAAACATCAATTGATTGTGAGCATTTGGAATGCAGTATTATTTTTAATTACTTTTTTTAATCCATAAAACAGACACACACGCGAGGCATTTTCTTAAATTATTTTTTTTCCATAAAATATACCCACACATGCGGCATTAAGGTAGTTCTGTCGTGAAGGCAATCCAAACTCATATGCATGAATTTTTGACATGTTGTAATTTAGATATTCAATTTTACTTGCACAAAATCTTGAAGGCTTTTACCGAGTATTTGAATGAACAATTATAACTTGAAAATCGATCTTTTTACACGGCGCTCACGGGAGGGCTGGAAAAATTGATCTTTAAATCGAAAATTAACATACTTAGATCAAAGATAGAGAAAAAATAAAAAGTACTACAGATTCGCAAATCATTCAGGAATTGATGCATCATGCAAAAAGGTGAAGTATCCGGAATAATGTTTAAATGAACCAAGTTCAAAGTGCAAGATACCGGGCCAAATGACGTTTCCTAACCTAATTATCGTAAAAATGAAGTCAAATCCGCACTAAACATATCAACTATTTACAATTAATCGTTTTTATTTGATTACGACAATTTTGAAGGATTCTCGATTATTTTTAATATTATTATTGAGGCAGTCAAGGTGATGCGTATGATTATTTTTAAATGTTATATAGACTCTGAGATTTATGACTCCGGCGTACCGACAGAACTACCTTAAACTACCATACACGTGCAGCATTTTTTTAAATTATTTTTTTATCCATAAAACATACACACACATGCAGCATTTTCTGAAATTATTTTTTTCCCATAAAACATACACACACCTGCAGTATTTTTTAAAATATTTTTTACCCATAAAACATACACACACATGCAGTATTTTCTGAAATTATTTTTTTCCCATAAAACATACACACACATGCAGAAAATTTTTGTTCACACTTTTGGCTTTGTACTAGTTTCTAGTACATTTCCATGAAAATCTAAAAAAGAAAGTATTGACGAAAAAAAAAGTTTCCTCCACAATGAAGCAAACTAGGAGTTTGATTTATTTGTATTTGTTCAGCAAAGGTGAGATAAAAATTTTCCGCTGCAATTGTTTCTTTATTTAACGAGGCAACGAAGCCAAGTATTATTACCATTTTTTAATGTCAAGTATACACAACAGTTTTGCATGTATACCTACTCGACTCAGTTTCGAATTAACTGAGTAGAGTCAAAACAGAGTAGAAGAGTCGTGAGTGGCTCCACAATCATAGACGTGCGTTCAGTACACGTGTGTAAGCATAATATGAGAATCGGATCCGGCATTACGCATGATATATGGTGGGTACTCGGCAGACACCCTCTCGCGAGTAAAGCGACACGATCCACTCGTCCCTCGTAGTCGTAGCAGCGCAATGCCGGTGGGCGCGTCCTCCGGAATTTCGTGCTCCGTATATTGATGTCAGTTGTCCACCCCGAGAGCCCAGTATCTCTGGCTTTCGACTCTCCATTCTCTGTGTCTCTATGTTTCTATATCCCTCTTAACGTATCCTGCCAGACGAGCTTAGCCGCCAGCTTCGCCGATCTATCTGTGCTTTTTTTTTCTCAGACACTGAATAAGCTCTAGCCTCGATTGTCTCGATATACGACTGAGCTATAGATGTGCCTCGAACTAAGCTGCTACTTTCCGAGTCGTTATTAAAAGTATTTTATTGAGTATGGCCATCAGAGTTCACCCTATGCCTTGTGTTATATATGGCAAGAGACTTGAGGTCAGAAAAATTATCTAGATTTTGGGAGTCGTGGAAAAATTGCGAATTATGAAAGGGTCATGAATGAGATCAGTTTCTATAAATGAGCCTTGTTTTCAGTAGGGTAGAAGTACCGGTTGTGGCCACTTTAAGAATTTTCCCATTTTCAAGTACAGTAGCCTCCCGCTAAGTGCTCGCCTACGGGGCTGTAGGGGTAAAAACGAGCACTTAGCGAGTTACCACCTCTCCGTAGAGATTCTGCGAGCTCGGGCCGCATTCGGCCGAAATCGGCAGTGCTCGGGCGCATTCGTCCGCGATCGGCCGGGCTCGGTAGAGAATCGTAGTCTTGGTGGGGGAACATTCACGCCTCCCGATCGAGGGGAAAGCGTCTCGGCGAGCACTTAGCGAGCGAGCACTTAGTGGGAGGCTACTGTACTTGTGATTGGGACCAAATATCATAAAATTGTTTTGGACCTATACTTTTCATATCTGAGAAGAATGTAATTTCAGATTTCTAGCATTAAAATCTTCATATGTGTCGAGAAAATACTGAAAAATAGAAAAAAGTAGGAGCATAGCGGTTTTCACCAGTTCTAGCCACCTATGCACCGGTTTTGGCCATGCTTAAAATTAGAATAACTCAATATTCATTGCACTTGAAACATTTTTTAAGGTGCGTTTAATAAATCAAAATCGTATTCTTATGAAAGCATCCAATTCCTCTACACGAAAATGTCTTTAAAGCACAGATGCCATCCGTGAACCTAACTAACCTTTTTTGACATTCGTCTCCTTCGTTTTGCACTTTTTCGTAGCAGCTTTCTTTGTCACAGTCATACATTATATTAATGTTTTACTATTTACACTTTTATTTTTATTTTTACCAGAGTTCTTTCCGAAAGTAGATTTTCGCATTGCATAATGATGGGAATCTTCAACATGAAAGGTGTTCCGCCACTTTACCTTCTTTTTTACTATACATTTCTAAGGATATATTTTTCTTAGCGTTTTTTGGTTTTTTTATTTGTTCTTTACGAATTTATGAATTGATTGTGTAATAATTAACGAAAAATTAATGATTATATTATCATGGGCATATCCGGGGCAACATGCTTATTCCATGTACCAGTTGTGGCCATCGTATTTTTTATAAATGTATAGCTTTATTTCAAACTTTTAGTACATCAACATTTGCAGTGATGACTCTTAAGATTGATATGTGCAAAGCTGCATGCAATTCGCCAACTATATAATCCGAATACGTATCTAGAGCTTTCGTCAAAATCTTGTCGAATTCCGTAAGGAGTTGAGAATTTGATGAATCAGCTGATGATACTTTAATTACTGATACAGTACTTTTTGTAATGGAGACGAACGGACGTCAAAATGACGATAAATGTTTCCAAAATACACAACGTTATGAAAAATTATGATCAAATACAGGTACAGAATTAAAATAGCCACGAAAAACGTATTTAAGTGTGGGGGTGGCCACAACCGGTACTTCTACCCTATTTCATTTTATTTAGGTAATCCTCCTTAGATTGCTTAGATGGCATTCACTACTGGTTAAACTTTGAGCCATTATTGGCGACCAGCAATATTTTTTTTTTTTTGGATCTTTCCAGTGTGAAAAAAAGATCGATTTCTTTTGTCTTATCCATTAGTATATACGGTCAAAAACATCCTCTCAAATTTTTAAAGCGAATTTCGAAATACTTCGCTGGCATACTTTATGGACCTGGCATCGCCGATTAGTCGCAAGTATACAATTTAGGTATATGAAATTTCTACACTCGAAACTTTAAACGCGTTTTTCTCGAAACGACATTTTTCAAAACGGTGGACATTCTCCAGAGAACAGTTTTCAAGCGATCGTTTTCAAATTTTAGGAGAACATTCTTCACGTTACTCTCTATCGTGCTATGGAAGTTTTTTTTAAATCTTCCCATTTTTTTAAAAGAAAAACTGTCGAAAAAACGGCTAAATTCGGTACTTTTTGTTCAAACCACCGCCATTTTGTAAATTTTGATTTAAAAAAAGCCTCCATAGCGCGATAGCCAATCGCATACCCCACATAAAAAATATATATATGTAACATATATGTTAAATATATGGCGCCAAAAAGTTCTATATGCTGCATATATTCTGCATATATGTGTGCTAAAATACATGCAAAATATATGAGATATATATATGGAATATATGTAAAATATATTTCATATACGTTTGGCGCCAAAAAGTTCTATATGTCGAATATATCGTGCATATATTTCTATTTCCATGTGGGACTCATTAATAATCCTTTGAGTTTTTTTTTTCAGATCAAATTTGCTACCCCTAGGATGTCCACCATGAGGCTATCTTTTTTATCAACATTATTTACAACAAAAAAAATTTAAACAATAAAAATCGTCCTATAAAAAAAAAAATTTCTGTCACTCATGATTACCTTAATATGTCATCAAAATTTCAGATTGATCGGCGTATAGTAACCGCCCGAAAAAAAATCGTGAAAATAGACTATTTTTCGGGCCGTCACACTGGAAAGATCCCTTAATTCAATTTTTTGTACTTTTAACAAAAAGTTTTTATCCACAAGTGTCAATGGAAATTTTTATTAATGACAGTATCTCTGGCTTTCGATTCTTCATGCTCTGTGTCTCAATGTTCCTACATCCCTCTTAACGTGTCCTGCCAGATGAGCTTAGCCGCCAGCTTCGCCGATCTATCTGTGCTTTTTTTTCTCAGACACTGAATAAGCTCTAGCCTCGATTGTCTCGATATACGACTGAGCTATAGATGTGCCTCGAACTAAGCTGCTACTTTCCGAGTCGTTATTAAAAGTATTTTATTGAGTATGGCCATCAGAACCCTATGTCCTTATGTCTTGTCTTATAGATGGCACGAGACTTGAGGTCAGAAAAATAATCTAGATTTTGGGAGTCGTGGAAAAATAGCGTATTATGAAAGGGAAATATGTCTCATAGTCTCGTGAATGAGATCAGTTTCTATAAATGAGTGTTGTTTTCAGTATTTCATTTTATTTAGGTAATCCTGATTGGATTACTTAGATGGCATTCACTTATAAAAGAAGATCCACGTTATCAATATTGTTCAGGATATTAATATACATTTATATTGCTAGAACTAACATCGGACTGTCCAATATGGGAGCAGAATTAACTAAATTAAAAAAATAAAATTGTTGTTGCATAAACCGATATATTGAAACAGGCTCTCTTTTTGACAGAATATTTTATAACAGTGAAAGCCTTCACCTGGCGCGGCCTGGGTAAAGGGCTGCCAGGGTTCTGATTTGACAAACTATTTTTATTTAATACCATATGGGCGCCAGTTAGTTTTAAGTCAAACTAACAAACTAAATCTTTAATCTCGGCTAACTCAAATAATCTATGAGACGATCACAGAGGAGGTAGGATTG
Source organism: Ephialtes manifestator (assembly GCA_963970395.1). Classification (NCBI taxonomy): domain Eukaryota; kingdom Metazoa; phylum Arthropoda; class Insecta; order Hymenoptera; family Ichneumonidae; genus Ephialtes; species Ephialtes manifestator. The sequence goes on from OZ019973.1 coordinate 2,287,629, forward strand.
GAGGACCCAATATTATTGCAAAATCACTTCAGAGATGCACGAGCAAGAAATAAGAGTATAATTAACTATTTTGACTTACGTGAGTTTATTGAATTACTCCAGAACACACACACAATTCTCTTTTCTTGACAATATGACTTCTTTTGACGATTCCTTTATCGTATCACAATTACACGAAATATATATAATTATTACAATAATATATATTCGACAACGTATCGTCGAGACCCTTCGAGTGCTGACCAGCCGACTCTAAAGACAGTTGACGGACAAGTAGTTATAATTTTCGGTAATTCCGCGAGCTTCGATATTTCGGCGCTCACGTTAGCTCGTCATAAGCCCTTTGACGAATCAAAATCACGGATACAACCCGCAATCGAATTGCAGCATTATTTGGTCTTGACGTGGATTTTGCTCGTCGATACGTTCTCTTAATTCGTCGACGTTGTCGATTTGCGCCGTCGTTAATTATGATGAATATAATAATCTAGACAAAAAAGGGAAAGCAGATATAATTAATAATTTCCTTATGACAAGTATGTTCTCTAAATTGGCGCTGGAGGGGTGGAAACGAGCGCAATGACGTCGAGGAACGTGTTATTTTATTTTCCTGTTACAATATTAAATTTAATACACAATAATATATTATCGTATTCTTATATTAAATATGGTTTTGTATAAGACTCAAGATATTTAATATACTGGATTATGCATAAAAAGCGACAAAAGTATATTTATTTTCATAATGCATTTTTACAGTTCACAGCGACTAGTTTTTTTTGTAACATTTTTTTGGTAATATTTGATTTACTTAATCGTTTAAATAATAAGCCCCTTTCCTGTTCAAAAAAATGAAATGTTCTTAAATAAAGTAATAGAAAATTGCACTTTTCAATTTTTTACGTGCAAATGCGTTTTTCTTTTATAGAATAAAACTGAATGAATGAATGAAATTTCATTGATTCTAGATTTTTTTCAGAATCTTTGGACAAATATTTAAAAAGATGTTTTTAAAAATAGCTGATTCTCGAAAGTAGCAGTTTTGCTACGTTAGCTCTGAAATAATAATAAATAAAATTCGGCTGTTACGTGCCAATTTCATGCCCAAGAATATTTGACGAGAAAACGACAGAAAAATGACAAAGATTTGTGGATTGGCTACACCAACAGTAGCCATAACAAATCGTTCGGAAAATATTTGGGGTTTGTATAGACGATTGTATAGAAGAATTTAATTTTCGCTGGACAGCGACTGATGAATAGATATCGGAATAAATGCTTGTCTGTGTAACTTGGATGGGGGATTCGTCATCGATGAATCGTTGTTCAGTATGTCGGAGCTCTGACACACGTGGACAGGGGAGTGACGTCCCACTCGAGTGAACTCACAATCGTTCGTCTCGAATCCACCGCGAACGCGTCGCGACCATAAATCACGAAAAGGATCACTCGGTGAGCAAAGTCTGAATCGTATAATACGAATCCCCCAGCAGAAACGATTCTATCGCCCTTTTCTTCCCGTCTGGAAAATTCGCAGGCTTCGTTCCCGCACCAATGAACCAACGCGACCACAACTCCAGCGTTTTCATCTTTAATTTAAATCGTTTGATTTCACTTGGGTTGAGACAGCTTCGTGGGTGCAAAGGATTGTGTTTCTGACGTGGACCAATGAGCGAGCTTAATAAAATATCCTTCGTTCAACGAACATTGCTTCACCCTTTAGGGGCTGTTTGGATCCCCAAAAGTACAATGAGGGCATTTCGATAGAAAAAAGGATAAAGCAAACCCTTAAGATTTCAATTATGAAAATATTAGCGCGAATTCTACAATACCTGATTAACCCTTCAACTACCAACTTAGTATATTTACTACACTGGAGGAATAATCATTTTTCGAAACACCTTTTTTAATTTTACACTGAGAGAAAAAGTTTCATTGATTCACGGAAATCTTTGCCAATGAAATGAAAAACTTGAATTTCAATACTATCTTCTCTTTGAATGATCTCAAACTCAATGAAAAGTAGTGACATTGATTCATTGATTTCAAAGATATGGTCCCTGATTCAATGAAATCTTCTTTTTACCAGCTCAAAATTGCGAAACCTATTTTTTCCTGAAGTACGCGGCAGATAAAGCTCAAATTTTGTGAGTATGTAAGAAAGTACGGCAGAAATAGGTTACGCTTCTGGCTCTTCGAAACTCGAAGCCGTTCGTTCGGGAGAACCGGAAAACAAAAAAGTGAGGTTAGGTGCGAGAGAGAGATCAATGAAAACGTTTCTTCGAACCAATGAAAACGTCTCTTTAAAACAGTGCAACTGTTTCTTTATTATATGCTCACTAAGTAAATCTTTATTTACAGACAATGAAATGTTCTCTTTGAAATTCAAATGCACTATTTCATTGAAATCAAAGAAATATTTCGTTGAAATCAATGAAAAAATAATCAATCCACCCATTTCTTTGGCGTCAATGAAATCTTTTCTCTCGGTGTAATCGGAAAATTGTTAAAAAATTGGACAAACAGTTTGGTTTCTGTATTGTATTTCTGACGTAGACCAATGAGCAGGTTTAATACACCGAGAGAAAAGATTTGATGCCAAAAAAATGGGTGGATTGATTTTTTTTCATTGATTTCAACGAAATATTTCTTTGAATTTCAAAGAGAACATTTCATTGCCGTAAATAAAGATTTACTTAGTGCGCATATAATAAAGAAACAGTTTCATTGTTTAAAAGAAACGTTTTCATTGATCTCTCTCTCACACCTAACCTCACTTTTTTGTTTTCCGGTTCTCCCGAACGAACGGCTTCGAGTTTCGAGGAGCCAGAAGCTTAGCCTATTTCTGCCGCACTTCCTTCCATACTCACAAAATTTGAGCTTTATCTGCCGCGTATTTCAGGAAAAAATACGTTTCGAAATTTTGAGCTGGTAAGAAGAAGGTTTCATTGAATCAGAAACGATATCTTTGGAATCAATGAAAAAGGTTCATTGGTTTAAAGAAATGTTTCTTCGAATCAAAGTCATTACTTTTCATTGGGTTTGAGATCATTCAAAGAAAAGATAGTATTGAAAATCAAGTATTTCATTTCATTGGCAAAGATTTCCGTATATCAATGAAACTTTTTCTCTCGGTGTAGAATATTCTGCATTCAACGAACATTGTTTCGCCTTTTGGGGCTCTTTGGATCCCCAAAAGTATAATGAGAGCATTTCGATAGAAAAAAGGATAATGGAAATCCTTAAGATTTCAATTACGTAAATATTAGCGCGAACCTACAATACCTTATTAACCCTTCAACTGCCAACTTACTATATTTGCTACCCTGGAGGAATAGGTATTTTTAAAAACAACTTTTTAAATTTTAATTCAAGATTTGTAGAACGACTGGAAAACTATATTCCATATGGATACCATCCTATATTTTAATGTCATGACAGAAAAATACAGTTACGTCTAAAAAATTGTTAAGCGCAATTTATTCATTATTTTCATTCGAAAAAGTGTTCGACATAGATGAAAATGGTTTTTTCAACGGAAATAGGGCACTTAAGGGTTGACGCTTAAAGAGTCGAATTATTGTAAAGACAACGTATTACTTTGCAAATTGCGTCCGCTGTAAGTTTCCATAGTGAACAAAGTAACGTCTATGACGAAAATCAACTTTGGTTTTCTTCAAAGAATGTGCAAGGGTCAGAAGACAATTTTTCGTTTTTTCTATTACCTTTTTACCAACGGTAAAGTAACGGTACCGAATTATCGGGGCTCGACGTTGCCACAAGCACTGGGAATAATTTTTGTACGTTTAACAAAAAGTTTTTATCCACAAGTGACAACAGAACGTTTAATTAATCTCAAAATAATTAAGTAGAAATCAAAGAGCAAGTGTAACTAGCAAGTTTTACATTTCTAGTTCAACACATTATATTCGTACGTTTTTTTTTTTTTTTTTTGCAAAACTAAGAATTGACCAAGAATTTTCAGTAAAATTGACAAGAAGTTTCTGTCGTTATCGTCAATTATACTGAAAATTCTTGATATATTTCTAGTCTTACAAAAAAAACGTACAAAAATATATAGTTATTTGTGGACAAAATATAAAATGAACATATTTGTGGACAAAATAATAAAAATGATAATTAAATTTTTACTGTGTACAATCGAATAAATATCTTTCAATAAATGACAGTGTCTCGATTAAAACCCCACAGGATTATCAACAGCTTTTAGCTACTCCGCAATCCGTTATTTACGAATAGAGCAGAAAAGGCGAGAAAATCGACGGAAAACCGGAGGTGAAGAGAATAGAAGAAAAAAAAAAAGGCTGAGGAAAAAAAAAGAAGTGTTAATACTATGTTATGTACAGACCTGGGGCTATCGTTCGTGGCATGGTAATGGCCAGTGCGAAACGGTCCGATATCGGGAAAGGATCATCACCTGTTGCTTTCGAACGATGGGGTTCGCCGAGGTATGGTGTTCATGAGTGTAGGAGGATGAGGATTCGACGTTGCTGGCCTTGAAAGCCATTCAGAAATCCGGGGTTGAGAGTATAGACGAGGTCGATCGCATTTACTCATTCCATCGTTCTTCGGAGGGTTAGCGACGAGTGTGTGGCTACACTGAATTGATCGCCAGAACACACTGCCCATTCCATTGACCTGATCTTTTCAACTGCTTTCACCTCTGGTATTCGGTAATCGGAACTAAACTATAGTTACAGTATGACAAATTTTTTATTCAATTTATGGAATAGTTTGTTTAGATTCTTTCATCGCTGACTATTTAGTTAGAATATGGATTTCTTGTCGAATGTTTTTTTTCGTCTTGGCTAATTTTCTATAATTCGAAGTTCTCTGACTTCTTCGACTACAGTGAAATATTAAGTGTCCTTAGATTTATCTGGGGATAGGAACAATTTTTTTTTAAGACTAATGCGAACTTAGGCTTGCAAATAAATTACACACTGCCCACATTTCATTGATCTGATGTTTTCAACTGCTTTCACCTCTGGTATTCGGTAATCGGAACTAAACTATAGTTACAGTATGACAAATTTTTTATTCAATTTTTGGAATAGTTTGTTTAGGTTCTTTAGGTTCTTTCGTCGCTGACTATTTAGTTAGAACACGGATTTCTTGTCGAATGTTTTTTTTTCGTAATGGCTAATTTTCTCTAATTGGAAGTTCTTTGACTTCTTCGACTGCAGTGAAATATTAAGTGTCCTTAGATTTATCTGGGCCTAGGAACAATTTTTTTAAGACTAATGCGAACTTAGGCTTGCAAATAAATTACACACTGCCCACATTTCATTGACCTGTGAAAGCAGTTGAAAATATCAACTGCTTTCACCTCTGGTATTTAGTAATCGGAACTAAACTATAGTTACAGTATGACAAATTTTTTATTCAATTTTTGGAATAGTTTGTTTAGGTTCTTTAGGTTCTTTCGTCGCTGACTATTTAGTTAGAACACGGATTTCTTGTCGAATGTTTTTTTTCATAATGGCTAATTTTCTCTAATTGGAAGTTCTTTGACTTCTTCGACTGCAGTGAAATATTAAGTGTCCTTAGATTTATCTGGGCCTAGGAACAATTTTTTTTAAGACTAATGCGGACTTAGGCTTGCAAATAAATTACACACTGCCCACATTTCATTGATCTGATGTTTTCAACTGCTTTTACCTCTGGTATTCGGTAATCGGAACTAAACTATAGTTACAGTATGACAAATTTTTTATTCAATTTATGGAATAGTTTGTTTAGGTTCTTTCATCGCTGACTATTTAGTTAGAATATGGATTTCTTGTCGAATGCTTTTTTTCGTAATGGGTAATTTTCTCTAATTGGAAGTTCTCTGACTTCTTCGACAACATTGAAATATTAAGTGTTCTTAGATTTATCTGGGCCGAGGAACAATTTTTTTTAAGACTAATGCGAACTTAGGCTTGCAAACAAATTACACACTGCCCACATTTCATTGACCTGTGAAAGCAGTTGAAAATATCAACTGCTTTCACCTCTGGTATTTAGTAATCGGAACTAAACTATAGTTACAGTATGACAAATTTTTCTATTGAATTTTTGGAATAGTTTGTTTAGATTCTTTAGGTTCTTTCGTCGCTGACTATTTAGTTAGAACACGGATTTCTTGTCGAATGTTTTTTTTCGTAATGGCTAATTTTCTCTAATTGAAACTCTTTGACTTCTTCGACTGCAGTGAAATATTAAGTGTCCTTAGATTTATCTGGGCCTAGGAACAATTTTTTTTAGACTAATGCGAACTTAGGCTTGCAAATAAATTACACACTGCCCACATTTCATTGATCTGATGTTTTCAACTGCTTTTACCTCTGGTATTCGGTAATCGGAACGAAACTATGGTTACAGTATGACAAATTTTTTATTCAATTTATGGAATAGTTTGTTTAGGTTCTTTCATCGCTGATTATTTAGTTAGAATATGGATTTCTTGTCGAATGTTTTTTTTCGTATTGGGTAATTTTCTCTAATTGGAAGTTCTCTGACTTCTTCGACTACAGTGAAATATTAAGTGTCCTTAGATTTATCTGGGCCTAGGAACAATTTTTTTAAGACTAATGCGAACTTAGGCTTGCAAATAAATTACACACTGCCCACATTTCATTGACCTGTGAAAGCAGTTGAAAATATCAACTGCTTTCACCTCTGGTATTCGGTAATCCGAACTAAACTATAGTTACAGTATGACAAATTTTTCTATTCAATTTTTGGAATAGTTTGTTTAGGTTCTTTAGGTTCTTTCGTCGCTGACTATTTAGTTAGAACACGGATTTCTTGTCGAATGTTTTTTTTCGTAATGGCTAATTTTCTCTAATTGGAAGTTCTTTGACTTCTTCGACTGCAGTGAAATATTAAGTGACCTTAGATTTATCTGGGCCTAGGAACAATTTTTTTTAGACTAATGCGAACTTAGGCTTGCAAATAAATTACACACTGCCCACATTTCATTGATCTGATTTTTTCAACTGCTTTTACCTCTGATATTTGGTAATCGGAACGAAACTATGGTTACAGTATGACAAATTTTTCTATTCAATTTTTGGAATAGTTTGTTTAGGTTCTTTAGGTTCTTTCGTCGCTGACTATTTAGTTAGAACACGGATTTCTTGTCGAATGTTTTTTTTCATAATGGCTAATTTTCTCTAATTGGAAGTTCTTTGACTTCTTCGACTGCAGTGAAATATTAAGTGTCCTTAGATTTATCTGGGCCTAGGAACAATTTTTTTTAAGACTAATGCGGACTTAGGCTTGCAAATAAATTACACACTGCCCACATTTCATTGATCTGATGTTTTCAACTGCTTTTACCTCTGGTATTCGGTAATCGGAACTAAACTATAGTTACAGTATGACAAATTTTTTATTCAATTTATGGAATAGTTTGTTTAGGTTCTTTCATCGCTGACTATTTAGTTAGAATATGGATTTCTTGTCGAATGCTTTTTTTCGTAATGGGTAATTTTCTCTAATTGGAAGTTCTCTGACTTCTTCGACAACATTGAAATATTAAGTGTTCTTAGATTTATCTGGGCCGAGGAACAATTTTTTTTAAGACTAATGCGAACTTAGGCTTGCAAACAAATTACACACTGCCCACATTTCATTGACCTGTGAAAGCAGTTGAAAATATCAACTGCTTTCACCTCTGGTATTTAGTAATCGGAACTAAACTATAGTTACAGTATGACAAATTTTTCTATTGAATTTTTGGAATAGTTTGTTTAGATTCTTTAGGTTCTTTCGTCGCTGACTATTTAGTTAGAACACGGATTTCTTGTCGAATGTTTTTTTTCGTAATGGCTAATTTTCTCTAATTGAAACTCTTTGACTTCTTCGACTGCAGTGAAATATTAAGTGTCCTTAGATTTATCTGGGCCTAGGAACAATTTTTTTTAGACTAATGCGAACTTAGGCTTGCAAATAAATTACACACTGCCCACATTTCATTGATCTGATGTTTTCAACTGCTTTTACCTCTGGTATTCGGTAATCGGAACGAAACTATGGTTACAGTATGACAAATTTTTTATTCAATTTATGGAATAGTTTGTTTAGGTTCTTTCATCGCTGATTATTTAGTTAGAATATGGATTTCTTGTCGAATGTTTTTTTTCGTATTGGGTAATTTTCTCTAATTGGAAGTTCTCTGACTTCTTCGACTACAGTGAAATATTAAGTGTCCTTAGATTTATCTGGGCCTAGGAACAATTTTTTTAAGACTAATGCGAACTTAGGCTTGCAAATAAATTACACACTGCCCACATTTCATTGACCTGTGAAAGCAGTTGAAAATATCAACTGCTTTCACCTCTGGTATTCGGTAATCCGAACTAAACTATAGTTACAGTATGACAAATTTTTCTATTCAATTTTTGGAATAGTTTGTTTAGGTTCTTTAGGTTCTTTCGTCGCTGACTATTTAGTTAGAACACGGATTTCTTGTCGAATGTTTTTTTTCGTAATGGCTAATTTTCTCTAATTGGAAGTTCTTTGACTTCTTCGACTGCAGTGAAATATTAAGTGACCTTAGATTTATCTGGGCCTAGGAACAATTTTTTTTAGACTAATGCGAACTTAGGCTTGCAAATAAATTACACACTGCCCAGATTTCATTGATCTGATGTTTTCAACTGCTTTTACCTCTGGTATTGGGTAATCGGGACTAAACTATAGTTACAGTATGACAAATTTTTTATTCAATTTATGGAAGAGTTTGTTTAGGTTCTTTCATCGCTGACTATTTAGTTAGAATATGGATTTCTTGTCGAATGCTTTTTTTCGTAATGGGTAATTTTCTCTAATTGGAAGTTCTCTGACTTCTTCGACTACAGTGAAATATTAAGTGTTCCTAGATTTATCTGGGCCTAGGAACAATTTTTTTAAGACTAATGCGAACTTAGGCTTGCAAATAAATTAACACTGCCCACATTTCATTGATCTGATGTTTTCAACTGCTTTTACCTCTGGTATTTGGTAATCGGGACTAAACTATAGTTACAGTATGACAAATTTTTTATTCAATTTATGGAATAGTTTGTTTAGGTTCTTTCATCGCTGACTATTTAGTTAGAATATGGATTTCTTGTCGAATGCTTTTTTTCGTAATGGGTAATTTTCTCTAATTGGAAGTTCTCTGACTTCTTCGACTACAGTGAAATATTAAGTGTCCTTAGGTTTATCTGGGCCTAGGAACAATTTTTTTAAGACTAATGCGAACTTAGGCTTGCAAATAAATTACACACTGCCCACATTTCATTGACCTGTGAAAGCAGTTGGAAATATCAACTGCTTTCACCTCTGGTATTCGGTAATTGGAACTAAACTATAGTTACAGTATGACAAATTTTTCTATTCAATTTTTGGAATAGTCTGTTTAGGTTCTTTAGGTTCTTTCATCGCTGACTATTTAGTTAGAACACGGATTTCTTGTCGAATGTTTTTTGTCGTAATGGCTAATTTTCTGTAATTGAAAGTTCTTTGACTTCTTCGACTGCAGTGAAATATTAAGTGTCCTTAGATTTATCTGGGCCTAGGAACAATTTTTTTTTAGACTAATGCGAACTTAGGCTTGCAAATAAATTACACACTGCCCACATTTCATTGACCTGATGTTTTCAACTGCTTTCACCTCTGGTATTCGGTAATCCGAACTAAACTATAGTTACAGTATGACAAATTTTTCTATTCAATTTTTGGAATAGTTTGTTTAGGTTCTTTAGGTTCTTTCGTCGCTGACTATTTAGTTAGAACACGGATTTCTTGTCGAATGTTTTTTTTTCGTAATGGCTAATTTTCTCTAATTGGAAGTTCTCTGACTTCTTCGACTACAATGAAATATTAAGTGTCCTTAGATTTATCTGGGCCTAGGAACAATTTTTTTAAGACTAATGCGAACTTAGGCTTGCAAATAAATTACACACTGCCCACATTTCATTGATCTGATGTTTTCAGCTGCTTTTACCTCTGGTATTTAGTAATCGGGACTAAACTATAGTTACAGTATGACAAATTTTTTATTCAATTTATGGAATAGTTTGTTTATGAAATTAAATGTTTCTTCATTGCTGACGATTTAGTTAGGATTTCTTGTCGAATATTTTGTTTTCGCATTAGCTAACCTAAAATTTTACTTTGACTTTTTCGACTACCGCGAAATATTAGATTTTGTGCTAAAGTAAATCATTTGCTGGACTGTGTTTAGTATAGTTAAACCAACAAATGACTCTCCCCGATTTAGGCCAACCAATGACTTTCTTTTATCGGTATCAGCCTTTTTTTATAGTCCCTATTAAGGGGCAACACCACTCTAGCGGCAGAAAAAAGGCCTAACTTTGACGATTTATTTTGGGAGTATGAAAAAAAGGAATAGAGTTTCTTTTCAGAGGGTTTATTTAACACGTATTGAATGACAAAAAAAATTATTATCATTTTGATACAAAATAGCAGCGACAGAGTGTATCTTAAAAATTGTCTTTTTTAATATACCTTCACGGTAGGACGGTTTTCTTGTAAAGTATAAGACCTGGAAGAAAAAACCAAAAAATGTTATAATCTATATACTATTGGTTATGAAACTACGTAGGGGTTTTTTTTTTAAATCAGATTATGTCGAAATTGTGCGCAATTGAAAAAATGAATCGATTTTAAACCTTTTTTTTGTTTAATTTCACTAGGACCAACTGCATATTGTTTTACGTTCCTAAAGTATTATTTAAGCCAAACGAAAAAATCGATTTTTCCAAAATCCTTCATAATAAATTTCCAATAAAATACTTCTTTCCGTACAAAAATTGATTTATTGACTTAAAACTTAATACTGATTTATACCTATTTTCTGAATGTATTTTAGGATTCACAGTTTTTTTGCTCTGGGTTCAAATATTGAATGCCAAAAAATGGGTTTTCCCAAAATCCTTAATAATAAATTTCCAATAAATTACTTCATTCCGTACAAAAATTGATTTATTGACTTAAAACTTAATACTGATTTATACCTATTTTCTGAATGTATTTTAGGATTCACAGTTTTTTTGGCCCTGGGTTCAAATATTGAATGCCAAAATAACAATTATTTTGTCTGGGTCACTCCCATTCCCTTGCAATCTGTCAAAGACGTACGTGTTGTTGGTATATCGTATAATCTAGTGTCCGAAGAAGAAAGGGAAGCACGCAGTCCGGTAGGGTCCTCGAGGACGATGCTGGGGCTAGGTAAAAGGATAAGCCGGGGGCGAGAGTATATGGAAGAGAGAATTCCTGTGGGATCGCTGGGAATGAGACCGGAATGCTTTATGAGAGAGTGCGCAGGGTAGTGACCGGTGACCCCGACGCCTTATGGTCAGTCCAATGATCTATTACACGCGCAAACTGAATTACTGGGCCTGCATCAAACAATCACCTATAACCACCAACAAGAGAGCTTTGAGATCCCGACCGACCTGAGTTTGCTTGTTTTCCAGAGAATGTTTCGTGTTTAGCCAAAGTAAATTAATATCACCACCCTAACACCCCAGCAATGTAAGAAAAATATTTCCATTTAATCATGTTATTTCGTATTATGTTGTCACATGGGTCATTCCACCAGCTGCCGAAAAAGATCCGTGCGGCAAAATTTTTATTTGCTTGAAAATGTTACAGGATTTTGTTTACGATACGATATAAGATCTGCTAAACATTGGAAATTTACAATTTTTTTTCTAATTGATATGAATTTATGTTTTTCGATTTTTGTTCAATTGTATAAGATAAACGTCCCAGTAATCGACACGTTAACCAAATTGCCCGACTTTATAAAAACGTAACTTTCACATTGAGATACAAAAAATGGTCATTCTAGGTAATAATGAATCAGAATAGTCGTATGAAAAAATAACAACCTCAAAAATTTTCATAACTTATCTTATTGTAGAGAAAACTTATTCTAAAGCTTCAGAAGTGCAAATGTACCAGTCATCGACATACTAAAGTTATAGTTGGTCCAGTAATCGACCGTTATATGTCCTAGTAATCGACACGTTAAGAAAAGTCACAAATCAAAACGTCAATAACTATTATTGTAGATTATAAAGAATCAGTATAATCTTGTCAACAAATGGAACGCTTAACTTTTGGTCTACCTTATCTTCTTGTAATAAAAAATTAACATAAAATTTGAGGTGTGCAAATGTCCCAGTCATGGACATACTAAAGTCACGGTTTGCCCAGTAATCGACCCATGACATGACATGACCCAGTCATGGACATATGCATGGCCCAGTTATCGACATGATTTATTTTGCTGCTTAATTATTTATAGAGAGCCCAATACCACTGTCCATAACTACTCCTCGTACAGTTCGATCGATGAATGAATTGTTACATTATTTTATATCATCTAATTCATAAAAACAATACGCAATTTACACTAATTTTCTATCCACAATTTTGTCCTAGTGATCGACAGTAGGTCGATTACTCGGACATTTATGTTTTTCTGAACCAGTTATCGACCTCCGCGATTTTTTGCACAAACAACAATTTTACGATAAAAGTATATTCATTTAGTAATACCAGATTCTTCATATGTAATATCAAATTAAACTTACTCAGCCAAAGTTTTCGTGCATCGCAGAATTTAACTAAATGTCACGAGACGCACCTTAACCTCCATATCAAGGATTTCGACGAAATCACGCTCGGCTCGGTCACTGCAAGTTTACGATTTTCTTATTATCACTGTTGTGATTTTACAAGCCTCAAATTTTCATATAATATTGTACATAAATCGGAGGAAGTGTTGTTAATTTATTTAAGCGTCGAAAAGCACTCACAGTCTTATTTATCGCTCTTTTACCACGGACTGGTCGATTACTGGTACATGGTCGATTACTGGGACATTTACCTTATTTTCCATTATTTTTAACCAATAAAGGTTTAAACATTAAATTATTTAAAAATTGTTTTCGAAGACACAAATGTCTAAACTTTTTTTGGAAATGTAAAAAATCCGGTTTAAAGTGTTGTTATTTTTTTTTTTCAATGTGTTCCCAGATATTTAAAAAACAATGATATATGCACGTTTTAAAGATCACGAATTTACTAATTTAACCTGAAATTTACAGAGTGGGATAGCATGGGTTTATATTAAAATTTAATGAATGAATCAATTAAATGAATTTGATTAATTTTTATTTTATAATATTGAAATTAAAATGAATCCATTATAACGGCGTTACGAAGTTTTTATCAATCTTTTATTTGCCTGAAAATTTTACAGGTTGTTTACTACGATACGAAGTTAAGATCTGCCAAATATTAGAACCCTACAATTTTTTTTCCAATTGATATGAATTGAGTTAGTTTTTCGATTTGCATTCAGTTGTATATTTTCCATTATTCTTAACCAATACCGGTGAAAATTATTTTAAAAATATTTTATTTGGCATAGATGTCTAAACTTTTTTGTAAATTTATATAAATCTGTTTTTAAGCGTTTCAATTTTTTTTCTTTTTCAATGCTTTTCGAAGTCTATGTGAAGTGTGAAGAAAAAAAGTTATTTTTGCAAAATTTATCGTCCAAATGCATTTATGGTCAAAATTCTTTTACGAGTACATTGATTATAACCAAACAATTATTATTGCAAGTAATTATAGCACGACATGTTTATCTATCATTCAAAACCCTAAAAAATTCAAAATTCTTTTACGTGTTCATTGATTATAACCAAAGAATTATTATTGCAAGTAATTATAGCACGACATGTTCATCTCTCATTCAAAACCCTAAAAAATTCTGCAAATTCCACATTAAAAGATATCTCAATGTATTCGCAGCGAAATGGAGCGTTAATTGGATAATTCTCACATATAACGTTTGCCAATAGTCAATAATCTGTAGCTATTCCTGTTTCGAGCATGGATATCGGATGAAAGGGGTTGCGAAATCCGACATCGTTGATCCACCTGTTGACTATCGATGGGTAGTTTCGTTCCAATTGACTTTGGGGGGAGGCCCTGCCCTCCCCTCCCCCCCTAAAGCTGTCTAGTCGTCTCTCTCCTCACCCGTTCGGATTTCAAACAACAGATTCCAAAAGGATGAAAGACAATTATTGTTTCAGCCTGAAGCGCTAGATCGCCCAGGTCTCTGACTACTGCAACGTACAGTATAAATATATGGGTCATTCCATACCAAGTGGGCCACAGAAATTTAGCATGGTCGCAAAAAATGTTCATAATTTTTTCAGAAAATTGTTCAAAGTACCAGGAACATCCATAAATTATTTCATTTCAATTTCAATTTAATTATCTTTTTTACTTAATTTTTTTCAATTCACTGTATATTCAAAATTAAATAAAAAAGATAATCAAATTGAAATTGAAATGAAATAATTTCATAATTTTTTCAAAAATTGTTTAAAGTACCACGAACATCCATAAATGATTTCATTTCAATGTCAATTTAATTATCTTTTTTACTTAATTTTTTTCAATTCACTGTATATTCAAAATTAAATAAAAAAGATAATTAAATTGAAATTGAAATGAAATAATTTATGGATGTTCGTGGTGCTTTAAACAATTTTTGAAGAATTTATGAAATTATTTCATTTCAATTTCAATTTAATTATCTTTTTCATTTAATTTTGAATATACAGTGAATTGAAAAAAATTAAATAAAAAAGATAATTAAATTGACATTGAAATGAAATCATTTATGGATGTTCGTGGTGCTTTAAACAATTTTTGAAAAAATTATGAAATTATTTCATTTCAATTTCAATTTAATTATCTTTTTTACTTAATTTTTTTCAAATCACTGTATATTCAAAATTAAATAAAAAAGATAATTAAATTGAAATTGAAATGAAATAATTTCATAATTTTTTCAAAAATTGTTTAAAGCACCACGAACATCCATAAATGATTTCATTTCAATGTCAATTTAATTATCTTTTTTATTTAATTTTTTTCAATTCACTGTATATTCAAAATTAAATGAAAAAGATAATTAAATTGAAATTGAAATGAAATAATTTCATAAATTCTTCAAAAATTGTTTAAAGCACCACGAACATCCATAAATGATTTCATTTCAATTTCAATTTAATTATCTTTTTTATTTAATTTTTTCAATTCACTGTATATTCAAAATTACTGATCGTACAAAAAATATCTTCCTGTATAAAATTTAATTTTTTGACTGTATTTTTTAATAAAATAATTTCCATCGCTACGCCAAAAATATTTCAGTCGTTTTTTGATAAAATAAAATAATAATTTTTTTTTTGCTGAGACAGACCATTTCGATTTTTCTCAAAATTTCACAGAATTTCCATTATTATGCTTACAAATTACAGAAAAATTGGCGCGATCGCAAATGAATGGCACTATGGAATTACCCATATAGAGGATATATAGAGGAGGGTAAATTCTTCAAATTTTTCTGAACTAAGACTATTCCAGAACCATACAAGTCACATTCTAGCACCAGCATGCAATAATGTAAAAATCTGAAAAAATTCTGAAAAATACTCTGTTGAATATCAAAATTTTCTAGCTTAGAACCAAAGCGGATAAGATTTTTCTTCATATAGTTTTTAAGCTTTTTTGATTTACAAAATTATTAACAAATAGAAAAAAAATCAATCTACTATGGACGACTTGTCAAACATTTCTGTATATGAAACTGTTTTTTTTCAGAATTTTTTCGGATTTTTAAATTATGGCATTATGGCTAATTATGGCTAGAATGTGGCTTGTATGATGCTGGACCATGGTCTTAGTTCAGAAAAATTTTCAAAACTCCTAAAAATCTGAGATAATTCTAAAATATCCGAGTTTACATAAATAAACATTTGATCAATCGCCTGTAGTAGATTCATTTTTTTTCTATTTTTTAATAATTTTTTAAAATCAAAAAAGCTTAAAAACTATAAGAAGAAAAATCTTGCCCACACGGAAAAAAATGCTTGGTTAGAACAACCAAGCGCTTGGTTACATATACACTAGCCGATTAATTGGTTAGGCCAACCAAGTTATTGGTCAGCGCCACCAAGCGTATTGTAATACAACCAATAACTTGGTTGGCATAACCAACAATCTGATTGGTCTAACCAAGAAATTGGTTGGCGCGTATATAACCAAGCCTTTTTTCCGTGCACTTTGGCTATAAGCTAGAAAATTTTGATATTCAACAATGTATTTTTCAGAATTTTTTCACATTTTTAAATTATGGCATTCGATATGTCACTTTACAAAAATATTTTAATAAAAAATTTTCACAGGAAAAATAAACAATAAAATCTGGTGCATTTGAGGGTCTAACCAATCCTTCAAAAATGACGAGCCAAATCGAGGAGGTCGAGGGTCAGAGACTCAGGTCGAATCGGGATGGAATGCCCCATATATATAGCAGCAGATAGTATAGAGACAGAGTACTGATGTGGTTCGGAGCCCTCGAAAAGCCTGATACGATGGATTACTGTCGACAGGAGGTGGTAGGGGGTGGCAATGGTGCAGGAAGAGTAGGGCTGGCAGGAGACAGGAAAAATTCCAATAGCACGTAGTAGGGTGAAAAACGAGGGGAGGAGGAGAAACGAGCCCATTTTGATAATGGGACTTTCTGTCTCTTTTCGTTTTCCTCCCTTCTGTCCTTTTCTTCTATGCTTTGCCATATGCATGTGTGTGTGTGTGTGTGTGTATTTCTGTCTATCTGTCTGTCAGTGTGGCTTTATATCTATATTCTCATGTATATATAAGTTCTACGTGGTATAGAGAGGTCGACGGTTCTTGCAAAGCTCTGCGGGGATTTAGCGGGCCATCGTCACCCGCGAATCTCTCTCGGCAGTTGCGAACGTAGTACGTACGTGCTCGTTCGTATTCGTTCAGCTTCACACTGTGGAGTGGAGGATAGACGATGACTGCAGATATATATCTGCCGTATACACATTCAAAGATATATATGTATATGTATAAATACGTACGTGAATGTGGCTGTCTCTATATCTGATATAGTGAGAGAATGTCTTTTAAGGCTCGGCTTTTTTCCCTTTGAATTATCGACTGTCGGATTCGTGAGAGAAAAATCGTCAGCTTAGCCTCGTGGGCGCGGAGGCCATGGCAGAGTGCTGGGTTACGCTAGGAATTCACGCGAGGAACAGACTTGTAACTGGTCCGAGTAGATCAGGACGAAGCAATTGCGTACATTTACTTTAACGGGCTATGGAAAAAATGAAAATATGCAGATACAATTGGTAGAATATACAGTTAGTGAGGGGATTTTTTTAAAGATTTTTTTTTACAATAGACTATCAATGATTTGCATACTCATAATCAATTTATGGAAATTGATGGAAATTTAACCTTGATGGAAAATACTTTTTTTCAAAACATATATCTTAAAAAGACAAAGTCGGATTTAAAAAAGTGTAAGGACGAAAAAGTCTTTTTCGACGGATTCTCAATTATCTTGATTATCCTTGGAAGAATCGGCCATTGAATGCATCGTATTCGAACAAATAGTCCCTTTGGATAACCAAGATTTGGATGAATTTTGCCCAATTCTAAATAAACATATCCTTTCATAGTCTTCATTTTTAACTTTCATGTTATATTTGGGAAACGATGTCGATAAAATTGCATATAATTAACAAGAAAAAAACTTTACTTGCTCCAAGAGTGCTAATTCAAACGACGCTTTAAAAATGACTAAGTTCTTACCCCAAAATAGTAAGTCTAATACAAAAAAAAATCTGAATCATAAACACGACACTTGAGTTGGTCAGGCGGATACGTCGGTTGTTGGTTTTTCTGGCTCATGATAAAAAAAAGTGGCACATCGACTGCAAAGTGGTCGGCAAAAGTGCAAAATACTTGTAATAATTTCATGTTGTAATTTGGAAACAATATCGATAAAATTGTCCATAATTAACAAGAAAAAAAACCCTACTTGCTCCAAGAGTGCTAATTCAAACGACGCTTTAAAAATGACTTAATTCTTACCCCAAAATAGTAAGTCCAATACAAAAAAAAACCTGAACCTGAAACACGGTACTTGTGTTGGCAAATAAAACACTTCGGTAGTTGGTTTTTCTTGCTCATGATTAAAAAAAAAGTGGCACATCGACTGCAAAGTGGTCGGCAATAAAAAGTGTAAAGTACTTGTAATAATTTCATGTTGTAATTTGGAAACGATGTCGATAAAATTGTCCATAATTAACAAGAAACAAACCCTACTTGCTCCAAGGGTGCTAATTCAAACGACGCTTTAAAAATGACTTAGTTCTTAGCCCAAAACAGCAAGTCGAATTAAAAAAAATCTGAACTTGAAAAATGGTACTTGTGTTGGCAAGGAAAACACATCGGTAGTTGGTTTTTCTTGCTCGGGGTGAAAAAAGTGGCACGTCGGCTGCAAAGTGGCTGAGAAAAGTGCAAAGTACTTGTAATAATTTCATGTTGAAATTTGGAAACGATGTCGATAAAATTGCCCATAATTAACAAGAAAAAACTCTGCTCGCTCCAAGAGTGCTAATTTAAACGACGCTTTAAAAATGACTTAGTTCTTAGCCCAAAACAGCAAGTCGAATAAAAAAAATCTGAACTTGAAAAATGGTACTTGTGTGGGCAAGAAAAACACGTCGGTAGTTGGTTTTTCTTGCTCGAGGTGAAAAAGAATGGCAAGTTGACTGCAAAGTGGTCGACAAAAATGCAAAGTACTTGTAATAATTTCATGTTGTAATTTGGAAACGATAGGTTGACAAAAGTCCAAAGTACTTGTAATAATTTCATGTTGTAATTTGGAAACAATGTCGATAAAATTGCCCATAATTAACAAGAAAAAAACCCTGCTTGCTCCAAGAGTGCTAATTCAAACGACACTTTAAAAATGACTTAGTTCTTACCCTAAAATAGCAAGTCGAATACAAAAAAAAAAAAATCTGAACCTGAAACACGGTACTTGTCATCCTCCTTGGCAAGGAGGATGCGTCGGTAGTTGGTTTTTCTTGTTCGTGGTAAAAAGAGTGGCACGTCGACTGCAAAGTGTCACCGGTACCTATCTACTGCAGTCAGTAGTAAGTACATAGGCAACGTTATACACGTATATATACTGTGTAGGTACAAGTGGCTCTTGGTCGCCAGGAGTGGATGGTTAGTTTTAACGAATTCAGCGAAGCGACGGGAGACCCCGGGTTTTAACAGGATAAGCTAATTGTGGGGTATTGGCTAAGAGGTCGTCGACGAGCGAAGCGAGTACAAAGCTGTGAAGGAGTAAGGATCAAGCGAGAAAGTGAGCAGGAGCATCGCTGAGTGAACTCGTCGAAGCTGAGAGAACTGCGGTAAGAGAAAGAGCCGAGAGAATAAAACACCCTTGCTCTTCGCTTTCTATCTATTCCTCACTTCCTTTTCTCTCATCCTTGGCTCGGGTCTTGCGCTACCGGAGTAGAGGATCGTTAGCGGCTCGCTCGACGAGTGGAATCTCAATGTAGTTTCTTACGGTGAAAACCTGGTCTCGGAACACCCAGGTTACTCCTGTTGGTCTTGCTTCTGTTTTCTAGGAGGAGGATCTCATCGTCGCCGTCGCCCCAGTAGACCCTTCTTGTCCCGCCATACTCCACGTTGGTATCTTTACCCTTACCAGTGCTTTGGGGCTGTAAATCTTCATGGATACTTCCTTTTTATCAAACTATCTTTCAATTCTACATTGAAAGTAAGAGTTAGTTAGGTTTACTAAGATTTTGAATTAACATTTCGCCAAGAAAAATTTGATAGGCGCAACCAAGTCATGGAAAATTATATATATACAAAAATATATCTGATATAACCGACTTTTCGGCATATATCCTAACATATATTTGATATAACCAACTTTTCGGCATATTTCCTAAAATATATCTGATATAACCAACTTTTCGGCATATTTCCTAAAATATATCTGATATAACCAACTTTTCGGCATATATCCTAAAATATATCTGATATAACCAACTTTTCGGCATATTTCCTAAAATATATTTGATATAATCAACTTTTCGGCATATATCCTAAAATATATTCGACATGGACAATTTTTCAAAAAAACTCATTAGATTTATTATTTGCGAGATTTTCATCCATAGGATTCATTTACGTCTGTAGTTTTACGATGATGGAATTATACAGTCCTTTATTGATAATTTTGGCAAGAAATTTCTAATGATTTTCTTGGTAACATGTTTAACGGAGTTTTAGGTACTTCTAATCAAGCCATTTTCAATCAAAATGTATAAATCAATCTAATGACATAGTTTCGTGCAATCAGAAATTTAAAAAAATGAATAAAACACCTTTGGGTCCTGGTTTTCACTTCTTAAAGAATATTTTTTCAAGGAAATTAATTTTTGTAGATTGTAAAAGTAAAATTTCCTCAAGTTATTGAAAATTATTTGCTAAGTGCAAATATTTAGCTACCTCGTCGAGGAAACTTTGTTTTCGGGCATCTCTCTTTTTGTTGTTGAGATTTTGATGTCAGTTTACTAAAAATTGTATGAAATGACGAAAAAAAGTGGCTCAGAAAAAAATGTCCGGTGTTCATTTGCTGTCCCATTGCTTTTCATTTTTCATTTTCTGTCTCATTTTTTTTTCATTTTTCATTACCTGTTATATCTGTTATAATTTTTATTTGGGCAGCTATTCAAAATGTTCTTAAATATGAATAATATTCATTTCTGGATTAAAACAATATTTGGAGTTCGCCCCACATACATTTTATACAGGTATTAACAGTTTTATCCTTTGTCTACAAATGTTATTTTTTATTTTGCAGAAGATGATCGTCTTCCAAGAATGATTCGAAATTAATCGATATCGAAATAAGTGAAAGTGAGAGGACTAAAGTTGGAAATCATTGGAGCGAAAGAAGATGCACTAGAAATGAGAATGGCGATTGTAAAACCTTTTTTTTTAAATTGTGGCAAGCCTTTTTTCCTGACAGTAATCTGTCTTAATTTTTATTTAAGGATATTTAAAATGATATTAAATATAAATAAAACCAATTCCCGGATTAAAACAACAATTTGAGTTCGATCTACATACATTTTGTACAGGTATTAATGATTTTGTCCTTTGTCTACAAATGTTATTTTTATTTTTTTTTGCAGAAGATGATCATCTTTCAAGAATGATTCGGAATTAATCGATATCGAAATAAGTGAAAGTGAGAGGACTAAAGTTGGAAATCATTGGAGCGAAAGAAGATGCACTAGAAATGAGAATGTCGATTGTAAACCCTTTTTTTTAAATTGTGGCAAGTCTATTTTCCTGACAGTAATCTGCCATAATTTTCATTTAAGGATATTTAACATGATAATCAATATAAATAAAACGAATTCCCGGATTAAAACAACAATTTGCGTTCGGTCCACATACATTTTGTACAGGTATTAATGATTATGTCCATTGTCTACAAATGTTTTTTTTTTTGCAGAAGATGATCGTCTTCCACGAATGATTCGGAATTAATCGATATCGAAATAAGTGAAAGTGAGAGGACAAAAGTTGGAAATAGTTGGAGCGAAAGAAGATGGACAGGAAAATACAATGAGAGGAGATATAGAGTCCCGTATCATTTATCACTGGGTATGCAGGCTCGTCACGAATGGGGTCCCACTGAAGGGTCGACAGACGTAATAGGCATTACGTTGGAAGGGCCGACAGCAGCGGGGGACAGATCTATTCGCACGAATACTCTCTCGCACATGCCACACCGTACAGTGTTCACCTTTTATTCGAATGTTCGAAACACACGAGAACAGACATTGGCGACAACAATACTACACTACACTCAGTATCCCTGGTCACTTAGGCAGAAAGAGAACGAAGGACCCATCGCAATAACGAAAGCGTTGCTTCATCAAGAAAATGACGAGGCATTTGTCGAAGTAACTACTGGCTAATAACGTTTTGTACACTACTTGTGTATGAAAGTTTAATCATCTTCATAAATAGAATGAATCTAGTATTTATTGTTTTGTTTGTTAGTTTTTTTAAGATGAAAACAAAAAAATATATGTTCAGTATTTATAAGTAGAATTACGGGCATACAAAATAATTTATTTATTTTATTTATTTTATTTATTTTATTTATTTTATTTATTTTATTTATTTTATTTATTTTATTTATTTTATTTATTTTATTTATTTTATTTATTTTATTTATTTTATTTATTTTATTTTGCTTTTGTTTTGCTTTTGTTTTCTAATGTTTTCCAGCATTTTGAAAATTTTGAAAAAATCGTTTTCACACTACATCTTTTGCAAATTAAGAGATATCGGGCGGAAATCTTGTATGTAAATGGATTACCATCAAATCCCGATGTGTACCAAATTTGGCGAAAATCGATATAATGGATCTAATTTTATAGCAATTAAAATTTTTTTAAAACGTTGACATGATTTCACGATTATTGATTATCAATGATGAATTTAGTCAAAGGAACGGTTGATATGTAAATTTTGATTATGGTGAAATAAAAAAAAAAAATTCCGACACGAAATTTTTTTTTTTTTACATTTTTCACACACTTATTTTATATTTTGTTCACATTGGGACTATCAACGATCAAGATTTGAGTACAAATTTGATGCAGATGTGTCCATTCGTAGATTGAATTCACAGACTCGACTTCTGGTCGGAAAAAACAATCTAAATTTTTTATTCTTCGATGTATCAAATTTTGGTCTTCACTATCGTTTTCAAGTCGCATATTCTACCCCAGAAAATACCGGTTACATCGAAACTTCGACTAGACAAAAAATTTGCATTGTGTCACACGTATATGGGGCATTATAGACCGATCAGACCACCTTTTACCATGATCGTCGTCGATAGAGTTGATTATCTATTTAATCATTCACCCCAATGAATGGAGCTTGCCCCATTTTTAATAAATAATGAAAACTCTCATAAAAAATCGTAAAAAAATTGTCCCACTTAAGGGCAAAAAGTTGGCAGTGAGACAATTTTTTCCGATTTTTTATGAGTTTTCTTTTTTTATTTATCTTTTGAAGTTTGTTGAATCGATATTTAAAATCAACACGTGCACTTATTTCATCGTTCTACGTTTTCTTGTTACCATGGGATGTATCAATATATATATATATATATATATATATATATATATATATATATATATATATATATATATATATATATATATATCATCCGTCTTTGTTTACTGTCAAAAAGGGGTACTATGTATCGTATCAACATCTTGTATTGTATACTTAAATAAATATTACATTTGTATTAAAAGAAGTTTATATACTAAGTGGTGATACATTCGGTCTAAGAATCAACAAACTCTCATAAAAATTCGAAAAAGGATTGTCCCACTTCCCGTCTAGGCTTAAAATGTTCCTCTTTATGAGTAGTATCTTAGAGATTTTTACGGAAAAAATAAAAAATGTCCAAGTTTTTGAAAAATGGATTTTTATGTTTATTGATGAAAAATCAATGCTTCGGAGTTACAGAATTTTTTTGATAAATTGACATAAAAGTATACTTCAAAATGAAAAACTTTTATGGAGGTCTTTTTACAATACAACTTATATCCAAGAAGATACGTCCATTCGAAAGTTTTTAA